>JAOXYL010000078.1:4609857-4625067 GCA_028564955.1 Terapon puta
TTTTTTTTTCTTGGCTTCAGTAGAGTGATTCTGCAGATGGTCAGACGGTGCGTTGGCTGGTCGTTCAGTTGGTCAGTGTGCCACTTCGGTCCAGGCTGAAATATCTGTGGATGTACAGTTGCAGAGATTGTCATCACATCTGCTGCAGAAACTGTAAGTTCCCCTCAGGATTCATGTCTTTTGGTTCATGACCAGATACTCCATACACTACATTTCTATTAGTTTAGTGCTGGTTAAACTAAAGTTGTAAATATTATTAGCATTATACCTGCCATGCTGATGTCAGTATTTAGCTCAAAGCAGTGCTCTGCCTGCGTACGGCCACACGAAGCTGCTGGCATTGTTGATCTCTAAGACTAATCGCTGTTGATTTCTTAAGGCGGTCAGTTTGACACTTCGGAGGGAAAATAATAGGTTAGGAAAACTGTCTTATTTTAGTAAATACATTCATCGTATAAATCACAAAAAAAGTATCATTCATTAAAACGAGAACCACAAACACTCGGCAGATCTGTTTCATTTCAACCCTCGCTTCACTTGCGTGTTTGCCAGGCCACTTGAAAGTGAATGATATGTGAGCACCATTAAAAATGAAGGAAACAAAAGCCCTCTCGCTGTTTTACAGGACGTAGAAATCTGGCAGCTGCCTGAACGTTTACCCATGTCAGTAAATGAGCTGTAATTGCGGCCCATATGCAGCACTGTTTGTAAAGGCCCCGGCTACATGGTTTGTTACTTTCTCAATGATATGCTTGTACTCTCTGACACAGCGTGAGAAACTGCCATGATTTCGCTGCAAACTGGTTAATCCACAGACACGCGACACAAGGTAAAATCGAGAGTCAATAAACCAGCTTGAAGTGTGCTTTTACACCCCAGCTGTTATCATTTTAAAATTAAAAGTGCTCTTCGAAGCGGCTGAGAAGGAAAACCAATAAGCACGACAAGGTTTCTTTTGGCCCCGCGCCTCCTCGTCTGTCCTTGCCACTCTCCTGCTGGTGCGCTCGGGATTGTTATATACGGACTCATTCTTCACTTAATTAGCTGCAAGGTTGGACGGTATCGTGAACCATTCCTGTCACATGCGCTGTTATATTTACCACCATTAAAGTAAAACTGCAGAGACAAAGAGTGTGAGGAGATAATGGAAGCGACGCCGCTAAATAAAATATCCTCATTCAAGTGAGAAATTACCTGACGATGATCAGGTCATCACGCCGATCTGCAGCTGAGAAACGTCACGAGTCATTTCTTTACATTTTCAGTAATCAGTTGGAAACATTCGGGACGGAACACGTGAAGGAAAACAAAACAAACTGGGTGTTATCTGTTAGGGAACTAATAGCAAAATCATTTGGTTCATTCGCCTGAAGCTAAGTGACAGAGAGCCCGAGTCCCCAGTGTAATTACCCAGAGGTTTGAGCAGCCTTTAGGATTTTTGTTTTGCATAAAGCTGTGTGACAGCAGTCGAGGGCCGCTGGCTGCTGGTGATTACAATCCTGGAAAGGTGTAGGCAGCAAACCTGTATTTAGAATCAGCCCTTTGGCTGCTCTGAGCAAAACAATACCTCTGTAAACTCTGACAAGTTTTATTCTTATGGGAAATGAAACGGGGCATTGTCTGAAAGTTTGAGCGATTTCGTTGTTGTTGTTGTTGTTTTGCTGCGAACGAAGGTGCTGCTTATGTGGGATGAAAGTGGGTGCGGGAGCGAAGGTGCTTGTATGCAGAAGTCTCGGCGGGGTGTCCCCGAAGTCCAGGGGTGATTGCAGTCGGGGAGCGAACGTCTGCAGGTAACTGACAGGCATCACTTTGTATCAGGAGGCTGATCGCTCCGCGCTCCGCAGTGCTGTGTCAATTAAAGAGCAGCAACGCGGGCAGGTGGAAAAGAGGACGGCCTCATTTCTGTGCTGCAGCAGTCTGGAGATTGGCTCCAGATTGCTGCAGGCGCTGACTCTATTCAGCCAACTCTCTCTGTGACTGGCTCAATCACCCATACACAGCAGGCAGGTGGATAAGGGAAAGATTTCATCCATATCAACACCATGTCTTCTGATGTCTTCAAAGGCTACGCTGTTAAAACACGACTGAATAGTCGAAGCCTGTGAGATATTGTGTGAATTTCTCGCTGCAGATTTAAATAAGCGACTGAAATCTGACTTCCAAAGGGCAGATGTAATGAAAATCCTTCTGTCTGTTTCCTCGACACCAGTTGTACATTGCTCACTGCTCACACTGTCACCCTGACCACTCCTCAGTGACCCTTTGAGGAGGAGCCTGTGCCGTTTTGAAGCCAGCCTGTACCTAAAGCACTCAGGTTCAGCTCACTTTTAAATTAGATTTCTCTTTGAAGCCTCCTGTGCAATAGATGTTGAAAGTCACAAGTGCGGCTGCGCCGATGCCTCTTTGAAGGCGAGTTACAGTTAGTTTTGCGAGTGATGATATTGTGGAAACATTTTTGAATGAATAATTGTGTCTAATGGCTTTTTATGAGTTAATGAGTTCAATCAATGTGTAAGATATTAAAAAAATATATGAAATTGGATTAATGATGACTGGTGATTGCTTGAATTCAGCTTTTGAGCACTTGCTGGTCCGGTGATGAGCTAATTCAAGCCTAACATGTCTGCTGGACGCTTGATAAATTCTATAATGGAGGGCCAGTGTGGACGGAGAGAGCCCGGGCTAATCTCCCGATGGCTCTCCGACATTCGCGGCGTGAGAAAGAGACAAGGAGGGAAACGAGGGCACAGTTGAGGAAATTGCTCTTATCTCTCTCCTTGAATAAAAGACGGTGATTTCTTTTTGCTTAAATTCCACTGTTCAATTTCTGCTGCCCTCTAAGTGAAGATGAGTCACAGGGAGAAGTTTGACTGAAGTTTTGCGAGCGTCATTTTCCCTCCGGGATTAACTTGCACTTTAGAAAGACAGAGAGTAATTTACTGCCTCATTCTCAAAATGCAATAAAACAGAGGGAAGAGCTTTCTGACACTACGATGTGTTTAGTTGCAGCTAGATTTTCAGTTCACTCTCAGAAGCACGCTGTGGCAGTATCGGGAAAACTGCTTTGTCGGCCAAAAGAAGGTTGAAGCTTATAGCGGAGGAACAAAGGCCAAAGCAGGGGATGAGAGCAGAAATGCAACTCAGGATGTATCTGCTGAGTAAGCAGGGACACATGAGCCAGGCTCCATTAACACTCTCAACATGGACCATACTGAAAAGATACCTTGAAGAAATAACTACTTCAGTTTTGTCTTCCGCTCACGGCACTTTTAATGAGATTACTTTTATGTGATTTGCACTGCAGAGACAGAGGGGTTGTTATTCTGTAATCGACGTGTCTGTGTGGCAGATTTGAGAGAGTTTGATCTGCTCTATGAAATCTACGGAGTCACTTCTTTCTTTTTTTAAATGTGTGTGTGTTCTCAGCTGACTTCCTAACGTCAGCCACTGGTTTTCCTACGTTTAGGAATCAGCTGTTTTTTCTCACACAGTTGGAGGCTGTGAGAACTTCACAGCTTCTCCGTGAGGACCGGTGGGTGCTGCTGCATGCAGAGCTGATGTTAGGTCATCTCTTTATGGTCAGTAAATGCCTCCAAACCACAGACTTCGTCATTAAACCACAAAATCTCATTTTCATGGAAAACGACTCATTTTCATCTTCAGTCAGTTAATGCAGTTTGTTTTTATAATCTTAACGTCAGTATTTTTTGAGTATTGGAATATTTTTTCACGTATTTTTCTGCTTTAGAGATGGGTACACATGAATACTCGAGAACATTTTCAACAGTAACATTTTGCCATGGGATCCATTTTTCCAAATAACATCATTTCATTGCACAAGATTTTACTTCTGTCGTGCAGAAGAGATAAGAAAAATAACCAAAGGTGATCAATAATCCCGCGTCCTCAGGTTCAACTTTCTTTGCCCTTCTCTGGAATTCTTCCCAGAGTTTGCACAGAGGAAGACGTGTCGTGTCGTGCAGCGCGCTGACAGGCAGGGACTGACTCAGGCGCACAGACCTGAGCCCATCGCTCCCCCGCCAGTGACCCCACTAATCGCATCAGAAGCAGTCCTATGCTAATCATTTCTCCCCTGAGACGCTGCAAGACGGTGAAGTTTATGAGCGTGAGCAGCGCAGATGTAGTTGCGCTGCGAGCCAGCTGGAGCAGATGTAAACCTGCCGAAAGAGTCGAGGAGAGATTAAAAGAAAAGGCGCAGTTTGATCTGTGTCGGGAGCGGAGCGGGGCAAACCGTTCAAAGCCCCGTTTGGAGGAACCCACAGCCGAACTGTGGATGAGTGCGAGGATGAGTCCAGATGTCACCTTACAGACAGCTTCTCCGTCTCTGCGGTGACTCACAGTCTTCTCTCCGTGCGAAAATGGGACATTAGGGGTTTATTTCTGTCACACCCTGTCTCTGAGGTTGCTAAGGATGTTTCTCACTAAAGGCCAAGATTTTTCTCTCGGTGTCTCTGTTGTATCATTAGTTCAGAGTACGCTGATATTTTTATCACCCCGTTTGTGTTCCAAAAAGATGCCTAAAGAGGCTCTTAGTAGTTTCTGCAGAGCTCTGAGTCTGAGAGGGGAGAGGCGTTTGCAGTACTAAATGCTGTTGCTGGAATCGTTCAGCACAGCAGCATCGGCGAAGGCTCCAGCAGCCACCCCCTCCTCTGGCTCAGCCCTCTCTCTCCTCTCTCCCCGATAGATTAGAAATCTCTCTCAACACACAGTTGCGGCAACGCTCTTATTCCACCCTGCGCTGCAGCTCCCAAAGCCCCAACAGAAAAGTACGTGAAGCACTTTGCAGAAACTGCTCATACTCAGTCTAACCCCGTGTCTCTTTAATAAAGCCAGCAGAATGGCGGGCCGTGCCTGGGCATGAAGTTACCAAATCAGAGCGGCCTTTGTGTGAAAACGTGTCAACTGAACTCTGTCTCTCTTGTTGTGTCTAATATTGTCTCATTGCTAAATTACAAGAGGCTGAGCTTTTGTAATCAGCGGCGAACGAGAAATTACACGTGTCAGAACTCTTGATCCCCCCGTTCAAACTTCAAACAAGGCCACCGTGCACAATCGCTGCTTCCTCCTTTTTTTTTATTACCATTCCTCAGACCTCCACTGCTCATTTTGTATGCACCATCCATCCAACCACGATTAAAAGAAGAGAGAGAGGGAGACAGAGAGAAAAAAGTTGAGGCGGCTTGTTTCCCCGACACCCAACAGCAATCCAACGTGCCTGGAATGAAGACGGCTGACCTTGGGAGAGCTAAACACATCCTCTGGGTGCCAAAGTGCTAAAAACAAAACGCAAGCTTCCAGCCAAGGGGCAGATTATTTTGGAGGAAAGGTGTGATTGAAAGCTGGAGATAGGGGACAGAGAGAGTGGGGGGGGGCGGGGGGGGGCTGTGGTGAACACTGCTGGTGAGAGGAGACACAGTCGGGTCTGTCTTGTGTGCACCAAATTTATCCACAACACCAACCCCAACTGAGAATATCTCTCTTTTCACAGAGGGATTTTATTTATTTATTTATTTTTCTGGAAGATAGCCACCCAGGATGCTTTTTCAGCTCTTCTCTGCCAGTCTCAGTCAAGGTCAGGCCCCTTGTTACTGCCACCCTGCAATCACGGTTGAGGTGCAGCCACCGCTGAGCGAGATCCAATCACCGGAGCCTTTGTGCACAACACAGAGTGACCCAACACACCATGAGAGAGGGGCGAGGGGTTAGAGAGGGAAAGAGAGTCTGCTTTTAGAGAGGAAAGTGGCTCCAAGGAGACCAGTCCCACCTCTCCTCCTTTTTTTTTCTTAACCGTAGCCAGTGAAACGGGATCCACTTAAACAAGCCAAAGATTTTCTAAGGCACAAGAGAAATGAGAGCGCGCTGTTTTCTTCGTGTGTTTTCCGCTAATTGCAAAGTCGCTGCCATTAACCCATATAGAGATTTTTAATTAGGCATTGAAATAACCAGCAGAAGAAATGATACGTTGGAACAGAAATTATTCCTCCAATGAAACTGGATTGTTGTTGTGGCCAGAAATGATACAGACATTTCATGTTATGTCTGTATTGAATGATTATTGGCTGAAAAAAAATTGACAATCTAACTGGTGACAGTCAAGTGCAGTAGACTGTAATACCTATGATAAACGTATTCACTGCAAAATGCACATACCGAATCAGCTGACTCCCCCATCTCCATCTTCAACTTCATCTCCGTCCGCAGTATTTACATTAACAGTACCAAATCTACAGATGGCCATACATATGTTCTGTACTAAAAGCAGCCTGTGTAGAGTTACCTTGTAAAAAACTGCAATATGTCCATATATTCAGATACAGAAAACATATAAAGAGCAAGCTACATGTTTACAGCTCTGATGGAGCTTGAGCTTAAGCACATTCAGACAGGCATCTCTTTTTTCATCTCTGCTGTTGATCTTAAGTACCTTTTAAGTCACGTGATGCACATGATTTACATTAATTACTCATCAAGTTTCCACATTTTGTTTTCATGAATATACCAACATTTCCAGGCAGAAAAACTTTGTCCAGAAAAACAAATGTCATGTTTGGGATTCTATCCAATCGACATCAAGACTATTCGTGCTGAGCCACAAATGTGCAGCTCATGATGGTGGTGTGAGAGAATCAGGAAATCATTGAAGTCATTATGATTCATCCTCTGGGCATCATGGATATCTGTGCCAAAGGTCATGACCACCCAGACCAGACCAAAGTGGTGGATGGACTGACGGACTGATCAACAGCGTTTTCCAGAGCCCAGCTGTAGGCCTGGTTAAAGTCATTGTGATGTGATAAACACACAGTGGAAATCATTGACTTGCTTGCAGCTTTCATTTCTACCAATTTGGGAGCTCTTAGGCTCAGTTCCTTGTGTAAAGCTGTTTCCAGGCAGCCAGAGATAATCTGTCCATCGAAGGCCGCACAGACAAAATCATCAAATATCCCAATGGACTGCATCTCACAGGGGCTACAGAGTGTGGTACAAAGATGTCATTTGCTTTTTGTTAATGATATATTTAGATAAAATCCCCCATGGAAAAAAATCACTATAATCACAATGTGGCTCAAGTCCAGGCAATCCCCTCTCTAATGTCTCATTAGCCTAATGCAACATTAAATTCCTAATGAGACTACGATTTTTTCCCTGTGTGGCCGCGGTGAAAGTTATCCTTATTAATTGAGCTTTAAGCGCGTGATCCATCGACTGCATGTGTCAGATGAATCAGCCCCGCGTGGGGCCTGTCATTAAGAGATCACAACGCCTATGTGGAAAATGCAGCAACACTAACAGTCAGTGTGGGCCGGCACCTCACATCCACTGCAGTTCTCTGTTACCCCCCCCCCTCCTAGCAGAAGACAGGCTGCAGTGCCGACACTTAGCAGAGGCCTCAACAGCGGCGGTGTCCGGTAGACAGCACAGGAATAAAATTTGAAAGAACAGACAACAGGAACCTTCAACTTCCATCCGATGGAGAGAGGGCCTGAGCTAATGGCTCTTTTATTTCAGTGTCATTGCTCCAAAACAGAATACTGAGTATCCCTTTGTGGTTTGGAAATAACTGATGGTGACACTTTTGTGCGTGTAGCTAAACAACTTCACTTAGCATCATGACTAATTACAGACAGTGCTTGTTGGGATGTGGCAGTCTCGCACGCCCTCGCAATAATAGCAGAAGAGGTTGGTGCCACCATTCATGCAGCAGATAACCAGATAACCTTCAGTCCCTGTAGAGGACTCGCGCACAATTAACTGTGTGCTCTGCTGCCTTATCAGCTCACTGACAAGTCTCCCTTTCTGCTCTGATTTTTTTTTTCATTACACAATTAAATGATTTAGTTGTCTTAACTTGAAAGAGAACAGATTTTTGGGCCCCCACCCCCCTCATCCCCCTCTCTCTTGGGAAGGAAACGAATAACTGGAATGATGCATTAGTATAATGAGATGGCTCGATATTTACGGCATGGTTTAACACGGCCCCGCAGCTTTTGACTCCCACAGCTGGCGTCGTGGAGAATTTCATTTGAGATGGGAGGGTCCTTTCCTGCAGATATTCAGATGTTATCTTTCATTTAAGCTCATTGCTGCTGAATTTCAAACAGCGCCCCGCGTTCGATCAGGCGCTCGCGGTGAAAATCGCGGGGTTTGCTCCGGGAGCGACCTGCCGGCCAGGGTATGATATCCGGCGCAAATGCGATTAGCAGCGGTCCTCCCCTCCGGCTGAAAGATCCAGACCTGAGTGGTCCGGCTCAAGCTTCCACAGCCGCCCGGTCTAATTAAGACAAACCGGAAGACAGGAAGCAGGAAGAGCGACCCATTGTGTCTGACATTTCTGCTCAATTAGCAGAAAACAAGGTCACATTAACAGACTTCCTCCATCCTTCATGTTGCTCATGTCTACCTGAATGTCATTTTAAAGGCAGTTTAAGACTACGTGTGGCTTTTACACATAAAATAGTCTATAGAGTAGTTTCGTGACAAGCGTGTTCAGATGAGAGATTGCTGTCACGGAATATCAAGTGCTGATTTACTGTATAATAGATTCAGCGCTGACGCCTCCTGCTGTCCTGCCACCTGTTCTGTCAGCCGAGAGCCGTGTCGCCACGCGCAGATCCACGGCTCGTTTACCAGCGAGCAGCACTTCAAAAACGAGCGCATCCCCATTAACCAGTCAGAGACTTCCAGAATCAGCTCCAGTAGAGGGGACCGCCTGCCTTACATGGCACAGGCGGCCTGCGCGCTCACTGCGATTAGACCAAATAAGTCAAGGATAAGACGCGACGGTAATTCTGGAGGTTTGTCCGTCCAGCCTGGGTGTGATAGTCTCCGCTCCTCCGTGCGCGACAGTGATGAAGTGCCTCAGCTGGGCTTTTTTGGCTCCTGGGTGAAAAATGAAGCCATTAGCTGCAGAGGGAGAGGGGCCGGCGCTGGGCAGCCGAGGCTCGTGGGCACGTGAAGGCCTTCCTCTCTTCCTGCATGTTCTACACCGGCCCTAACAGGACCATCCATCTTAATCAGAGCGCAGTCCATGCGGCACTTGTACCAGGCGACTTTTTATTCTCCAAAGTGACAACCTCATCATTTCATCAGCCAACGAGCCAGAACCAGAAAGGTCGAGCGAGTCAAAAACAAAGAATGCATTCAGAGCTGATACAATGAAATCAGTCAAGTCATATCGGAGACAAACAGTACTTTTCCACATCCGTCTTTGTTGCATGTTTTGTTGCTGCGGATTTCTCCTGGTGTTGTCCCTTTGCTGGATTGTAAACTACTTTGTTTTACAGCTTCAATTTGGTCTGGGAGATAAGGGAGTTTTAAAGTGGAATTTAACTCTAACTCTCTCCCCCATAACCTGCCTCCAGGCGCTGAAGGCTGTTGACTCATGGAGCAGAAGCTGCTGCCAGCGCTGTCGCTGGCAATACATGTCTACATGTACTCAAGATCCAAAGTGTGTCTACGCTCGTGTGTACACTATATTGATGTGCGTGAATGTCTGCACAGGGTACTGCTCAGTTCAGGCAGGAACGCTGCAGCCTGTCCAGAGGTATTAACATCTGAGCTCACCTCTCTGTGTATGATTAGGTCTCTGAGTGCTTGTGGCTTACTGTCTGTCCAGATACGTTGTTGTGCGGCCATAATTTGTTTGTGTATGTGCGGAACAGATTTATAGTCAGTTTACAGCATTGTGGTTGTCAAACAAGGGTTCAGGGACCATAAAGTACCCTTCATGGGGCTTTGATATAATGTTTTACTCAATAGATGCTGTGTGGAATAGAATTACTCACATCTAACCACCATTAGTGTGCATAGAATTCAGTAATAACTTGATGACAACCAAAATCCTCCCAAATGAGGGTTCTTACAAAGACTGAGCATTAAACCATTAACGTGAAATTATATTTCTGCGACTGCCAAAATCCACTGGACTACCTGGTGCTCAGCTGGCAATTTCTCTCCATCATCTGTGTCTCTGCAGAGTTCAGTAATCATGTACGATGCCGCGAGGGTGCCATCTCCAAAGGATGGCGCGAACGGGATGGTCCCGCCCGTCGTCCCCGGAGCAGGAGCGGAAACAGCTGCGGGATCAGGTGGGCCCACGCCGACCGCAACCCTGCAAGCCAAAACCGAGGAGGGACAGCCGTGTACGGAGGAGGAGGAGGAGGAGCCCAAAGCAGAGCCCGTCCTGGTGAAGAAGCCGCACAGAGAGATCCTGGACCATGAGAGGAAGAGGAGGGTGGAGCTCAAATGTATGGAGCTCCAGGAGATGATGGAGGAGCAGGGGTAAGTAGAATACAATATAAAAGTAAAATACAATATACTTGAAGCTGCTAAAACCAATATTTTCACGACAACAACACATCACGTGAAAATGTGAAAACAATGTGATCCTGCTGAAAATGACCTGAATCTGCAGCTCCCACTGCTCTATGGAGCTGTTTAGTTAAGTTTTGGCTCATAGTTTAGCAGCTTTATTGCTTTGGTTCATTCTCACCACTCTCAAAGTGGGTTTTTTTGGCCACAGCACGCAGCTCTTTTCAGATATAAAGCTCTCAAAAGCCCACTACCTGTGTGGAGTGTCTGCTCATCAAACAGCAGGCAGATAGTTAGCCACTGGGAGGTCGACAAAGTGGAGCATTTAGCAGCTAAACAGCCAGAGCTGGTTGAGACCAAAGACAGAGCTAAGAGTGAATGTTGGGACATTCACACTAACTGATATTTGCTTTACACACAGACACACAACACCAAATGAATGGGAATTTAACTAGAATTCTGGTCTTTAACCTCAATCAGATTTTAATTTGAATATACCGAAATTGACTAAAATAAGGAAAATAACAAAAACATACGGAAGATTCTTCTCAACATATCACCGTCTATTACAGAGAGGTATTTTTAATTTTGGCATATTCATGATGCAGTTCAGGAGTGGCAGGGAAAAGCTTTAGATCTTTATGCGGGTCTGTTTACAGGAGAAATTCCTCCCTTAGAAAAACCAATGTAGAGCATCCAACATCAAAGAAAATAATTTCTTCTTTACTTGTATCACAGTGCGGCACTGGTGACATGGTACCGGCTGCTGTTGATTAATATTTTCCATTTGTTTAATAGTCAAGTCCCCTATCGTCTCCATCGTCCCTGCCACATCTGTTTTCCCCTGCTAATTTCCAACAGTGGGACTTGAAGCTCCGGAGTGTGAAATATTTCTTTTTAATCTTAATTTTTGTGAATGAAGCTTTCTCACAAACGGAGCGGAACAGGCAGCCCTATAAAGCAATTTGGGGCCGTCGATTACGCTAATGATCAGATATCATGAATGCACAGCTACCGATGCACAGTCGGCATTCATCAAGGTGAAATGAGCAATTTATGGCGGGTGTGGCGAGTTTAGTGGATCTGACTTGAGCAAGCCTCACAATGAAATGTAACAGAGGGTTACGACAAGAATTTGAAAATGCTCTTGCATGAAGCCCAAAATGCATTAAGCACTCGAGCTGCACTGGGTATTTGATGTCAAGTGACATTACTGTTTTCAGCAAAACAGTAGTTGTTTATCTTCCCTTTACAATTGAGTTATTGGGGAGCTGGTTGGAGTGTGAACCATGAAAGTGTTCTCTGTTTAGTAGAGAACTTGACACTGACAGGTACGTACCTGTAGGGGTTCTGAATTCACAAGCTGTACCAATACTTTGCATTCTGAATCTGCTACCTGCCAAAAGTAATTTTCGTCGCGATATTGGGAAGAAAAAACAACGAACCCCCGCAGTGGAGTGTAGTAAACATAAGGGGCTGTGGTGCATAGCAGCTGTGTTTTGTTGATATGGCCATTTTTAGCAGCATTGGGAAGGAAGTGGGATGGGATCAGGATGAATGGATTATCAGTGGCTGCGAGAGCTGGCATCCATTATGGCCAACAATGATCCCTCACTTCCTTTTAGAGGCAGCGCACCCAGTTATGGTGCTTGTGCTGTGATCATTTTTGGGACGCAGAGAATGACGTGAAACAAATCAGCCTCAAATGAAACTAATGTCCACGTGTAGAAGGACGCTCTGCTCCTGGAGCTAACAGTGTCCTGGAATAAGAAACAGTGTCAGGTGAAGTGCTCTACAGGGACCGTTTTGGCAGAGACGGAGGTGATTCCTGCTTGGCCAGCTGCCCCATTTAGCATAATTGGCAATGTTCACAATCAGAAGAGCCGGTGAAGGATCCTGTCCTTGTCACTGCTTTAGTGGCTCCTGCTCACTGGTTGGCCACCTGTTGAGACGCAGGGAGGTGGTGAAGAGCCTCACTGAAGGTTAAAGACAAGAGACAGGCGACTACGTGTATGTCATGGGTTTTTACACAGTGGTTGGAGTGTATATAGATATATAGATATATAGATATATATACATATCATATTCAAGCAATTGAAAAGATGTTATTCACTCGTGGGTTGCTGGGTAAAACATGAAAATGCAGTGGTTTAAGCATGTGGGAGCAACAAATCCTCATAATCCCTAGAACCGAAATTTCACCATGGTAGCTTTGCCGCAAGTTACAGCAGATGAAAATGCCACACACAAACACAAGCACACACACACAAAGACCGCCTCCATTTACAGAGTTCAAACATGGAGATGCATGGAGATTCATACATCAGCAGCAGTCGTTTTTTGCTCCACCATCTTGTGTATGTCACACGTTCAACATTAGTCATCCAGGATGTTGTTGCATATTTGCAGCCAACACTTGAACTTCGCATTAATGACTTTCTCCTCAAGTAATGGTTATTAGTGAGGTTGCCATAGAGACAGTCAGGGAAGAGCAGAGGCCAACCCAACGTAGTCTGTTTCATTAGCATGATATGTGTCCCCCAGCGCAAAGTTGGGAAGAGCTCAGTGTGTGCTAACGCCGTGACCATGAAAATCGTAGTGACTGCAGTCGGCCCTAATCCACGATCACCAGGCTTCTCTGAGGCTGAACTGCACACGCACACGCGGACACAGACACGCCGCCTCCTGTATAACCACAGCTCGCAGACGAACTCCAGGCTAGCTGGAGACTGTAATTAATGATGAGCTCTGTGATCCTGTGCCGCTACAGACAAAATTCACTTTCCCGCTGATACCTCGTGACATTTTATTCACATCACATTCGCAATTTATAGAAAGCCGGCTAATCCTTAGTATATTAGGGGATAGCCATTTAATTGAATAGAGGGCGAGCTAATTAGCGAGGGGTTTCTCTTTGGTCAAGACCGGATCGAGAGGTGACTCGCGCAAACTTGAGTGCCAATATGTGGGATTGGTGATTTTCGCATTTCGAAAAGAAAGTAGGCCCGTCTTCTCCTCACTGCCCCACTGCTGATTGCTGGGGGGGGTGGAGGGGGTAGAGATGGAGGAGATGGATTAGACTTCCCTTTTCTTCCACTCATTTTTCTACGCCGTCCCTCCTTCCCCGAGTGTGACCGGGCCTGTCAGTGGGGCCTCATTAAGACCTGCAGGATAATGGTGCAGCTACGACAGATTGATGTGACTGAAAGGGAACTGCTGGACTTTGCAGAAAGAAAAAAAAAAGAGAGAGAGAAGGGGGTGCGCTGTGACCATCTGTCAAGGGCCACTCATTTTCTTTCTTGGAGTAGACATGGTTGCTTCTGGTTTGAGAGTGATGTAAAAGAGTCATGATGCCTCGTGGAGCAGTGTAGTGGCAGGCAGCAGCTTGGCTAATGATGACAGAATACAAGGAGACCAGACACCCGCGCTGACCAGCCCCACTCACTCGTCAGACTGCACGGGCTCGGCTGGCAGGCTTGTCGCACTTGAGGGACGGCGACCACTCAGCTGAGTGTTAAAGCTCTGGGCGGACTCAAGTCATCTCGTTAAGCTATAATAAAATGAGAATCTCATTTGCCAACTTGGCTCGGCGCGGCTCCCCTCGCCTCTCCAATTTCTAATGTTCCTCCTTAAATAGGAGACTGTTTGTGCATGTGTGCAGGATTAAGGGATAGAGCGGAGGATGAAACACAGGGATAGAGAGGCAGAGCAACGCCAGGCTTTAGACACAGTTAAAATGGTGGCTGGAGTCTGTTTTCATTTGTTGTGGATTTAAGCCAGCGGGCTCAGCCTCGACGTCACCCCTGAATCCCCGTGCTGACTGAGGCCTCGGTGACGGATTAGGCTGGGGGGCAGGTTGGATGCCTGCCTCCCTCTCTAAACCAGCCAGCACGCCAGACTCTCTGCTCCTCCCTTTACATGCCCCCCCCCTCCTCATCCCAATCCAGCCCCTCCGTTCTCCAGAGATAAGACGAGGATAAATAGTCTGTCATGAATGATGCCCTCACCCCGGGAGCCAATTAGACCGGCCTGGCAATTAAAGGAGTCTGTTCATTTCGCTATCCAAGGTCTGGCAGCATCCCCTTTGGTGCACTGAGTGCTCCGGTTCTGCTCGGGGAGGGAGGGGTGGGGGGGCACATAGCCCTTTTATGTATATTAGATGTGCTGGAGGTTACATACATCGGGCCACTTGAGGCATGATCTGTCAGAGTAGCTCTTTGATGAGAAGGTACTGACTGAAGCACCGTCAACAACATCCCGTCCTCTTTCCATCCGAGCGCACCGCATTTACCGAGCCTTTCAACAAATGCTTACTGTCTCCTTTTAAAGCGGGCCTGGCTACCTCATGACAACATAGTTCACTGGCTGATTTCAAGCTCAAGGGCTGCTCTGCGTGCAAAGGTCCAGATTCTATTTCAGGGGTGTTTTTCCACGCTAATTGAGGCATAATGCTCGAGCATGATTTGACCTCCTGTGGTGTCTGAGCCATTCTCCAGCTCTCTAATGAGCTGTCTTCACAGGGCCTCACTCGCTCTAATGTGCAGGCCCAACACATGGACGCCACGTATGCATCTGTGCTGGGCATGCAGAGACCCACACACACATGCACAGGCTGGCAATAAAGAGGCAACCAGATGACACTGTCAACACATAACAAAGTGTGTGCGAGGCCTGAAACTGCATGTGCCACCAATGGTAAGAGCTTTTTAAATTAGAGGCACAAGATATTACTTCTGCTGCTCCACCAAGCAGAAGATTAAATGTGCATGTGCGCACTGAAAAATTAATATCTGTTGGTTTTGAAGTCGAGTAAAGAGGTGTAGCCCGGCACAAGGACACAACATAATGCAGAGATGCACAACTGATGTTTTGTTTTTT
>JAOXYL010000078.1:4632502-4657245 GCA_028564955.1 Terapon puta
GGCCCACTATCCAACATTGTGCTTTTGCATGTACATTGCCTAAATGGTAAGCATGCCTTAATGAACCCACGGGCTGTCCCTGAGGCAAAACTGTAATATAAATCCCATCTGACTGACATCAGAGGTAGATAAACACCCCCCGCATTAATAGATAAAACATTAAGGGACCCTCACATCAGTTAACATGGGTGCAAAGAGCCAGCTGTATGCACACATTGTGTTGCACAACGTCACACTCTGCCTCTAAAACCAGGCTTCTGTTTGTTTCTGAGATACTGAAGTTTTTTAGATATGAATGCCGTTTGTGGGTCCGCCACTTTGATCCAGACTGAAATACCTTAACAGGTACTGGATGGATTGTGATGAAATGTTGTGCCTCCATACATTTAGAAACCCACTGATTGGCTAAACGCTGAAAAAAGAAAATAGTTGAACCAACTTAATTGAATTGCTTCAATTGGTAACAACTAAATAAATTAAGTTCTTTGAAATTAAGTTAAATCAATTGTACTGTTTCAACTTATTAACTTAATTTCAAAGAACTTCATTCATTTAGGTGGCACCAATTGGAACGATTTTCTTTTTTCAGTGTAGACTCTTGTAGGTATTGTGAGTGTGTGTGACATGCATACACAAAGTCAGCTATAGCCGATAAAAAGGGTAAACTCAAATCAAGGTAACACAAACTTCAGTCTGACTTTTTTTACGAAGCCCTATAAATGTGTAAGAAACCAGTGATAGAAATAAGCACACACATTTTTACACAGTGTTATTTGTGTGTTATATTGTGACCAGCAGCAATTAACGTCATCCTGATTCAGGTACAAACCGATGCTCCTCAGCCTCAAGCAAAAAGAGACATTTGTGGATGTAAATATTGATAACAAACACAGATATGTAGATCTGCTTAATGATAGGAGGCTCCATCACGGCCTCAAACACACCGCTGCCTTCAGTGTGTTTGAGTTTGCTCAGCTGGGAGGTTTTATTCAGATGCTATCTTTTCCACAGGGACTATCACTATTGACAGGCTTGGCCCCTCAGCTGCAGCTTAATGCTCTTACACACCGGCAATAAACAGCCAGCAGAACGCATTGGACGTGTTAGCTCATAACTCTGTTTACCGATGTCCCACATTGATTTCCCGGAGACCGGATGTGAACGCGGGAGCGGGAGGAGGAAGGCGGCGCGTGAAGCCTCTCGCAGCGATGGAGGCTCGCACGCCCAGGCTGTCTGATCAGAGCGGGGTCGAAGGGGAAGCTGACCGTAGTCGTTCAATATCTGATTGAAAGCCTGAGATTGACGTTTTCTCCATTAGCAAACAGGAATACACTCGATTTCAAGAAAAAAAGGCTCTGCTGTTCGACAGATGTGCAGATATCTCATCAGGGTGCATCCACAGCATGGAGGCTTTTTTCCCCCCGCGATCACAGAATCGATCAGGCCGGCCTAAACCCCGCAGCCCGGTCCATCCTTCATCTTAATATGACCACCATGAAGCAGCTACTAGACTTGCCCCCATCCCCGGGCTGAGGTAATCAATCCGACCTCCGCCCACCTCCTCCCAGAATAACAAACTATAACTCTGCAGCAATAGAAATATAGCGGCAGAGCGGCTGTCGGAGTGGGGATATGAACGAGCCGCGCGACTTTGTGCCGCAGGCCCGAGGAGGGCCTTGGCCGCAGTCCATCACTGCCAGGTCTCAGGGACGGTGGCTGAATTAGGGAGCCTCTCGCCTCACCAGGGCACCATTAAGAGCAGCCACACTCACTCATCTGCCTAACCGGGACGCCGTTTTCATCACGAGCGGGCTGGACAGATGTCTCCGGCATATTGGAGCGTGGCATCAATTAAGAGATTTGAGAGAAGATGGGAGCTTAGTTGATTTATCACTAATGACTAAGCACAGGGACCGTGAGATAGTTTCAAATGTTGTTGCTTTGGTGCTCAGTGCCCGACTCCACAGGGACACTAGTCATAGGCAAAAGGCACCAATACTGATAGAAAGTCAAAGCGCTGTTTTTAAAAGTCTCTATTTAAAAATAGAGATGTTATTTATTTAAATGTTGTATTATAAATGCCTCATAAATAAATGCCTAAGTCTCATCGTCTTATGAATTTTCTAAATTATTTTGGCTTTTATGGTCTTGCTGCTTAGGACACACACACAAAAAGGCTCGTAGTTTCTGTATTCAGAATGACCCCTAACTACTTCAGTACAGTGGGAGGACGTAGCTTTGGTCTGTCTCATTCAAAGTCAACCGTCCCCCTGTGTTTTGGGGGTTTATTAACTTTGTTCTGTTGAGATCACTAACTTTGCAATGACTGTGCAATCACAGACACTGTTAGATTTCCAATTCCCGTGAACTGTAATCCTAATACATAAAGTTCTCCAGCGCTCTTTTTATTTATTTTCATCTAGTCATAATCTTTGCTGTTTAAAAAGGTTTACAGCATTCATCCATCTGCGGCCTACTGTTAGAAATGTAAGATTTTTAAGAAACTAGGATACTGTGGAGCCACACAACAAACTCTTTGAGGCTGGATGTTTGATTTGTGTCGTCACAAATATCGATGGGATTTTGAGGGACATTTTCTTATTTCTGAAACAGACCACATTTGAGTACTGCTCATTGCTGCCATATCTCATGTTTAATAGCTGTTTGATGATCAACGCACAGCACTGTATCCCTCCCATACCATCAACTTGCAGTAGGTTCCTCAGCATCTGAAATGCCATCCAGTCTATATCCGCTCAGAGACAGTTTCTAACTCCGCACACAGTTCCCAACTTTGTTAACAATAAAATTTCTGCTTTCACGTGACTCCCACACACTCCCTACAGCTGCTCCCTTCTCTCTCCAGTTGATTCGCTTCTCTCAGACTGTTGTTTTCGCATCGAATTAACATGATTTTTGTAATTGCGAGTTTTATTCATGGGAGCAAGTGTTGCGGAGCGCTCCGGCTCCGTGTATGTGTGCGGAAACGGCTGTCATCGTGAAGTGAGCTTATTTTGCTCGTACTTGGCGCGCCTGCTGTGCCCAGTAGTGCTCAACCAATTAAGGGCTCTCTTGCCTTGTCTCTTCCTAAGTAACCACCAGGCCTGTGCCCTGTTCACAGATATTTATCCTTATTTTGTTTTTTTCTTTTCTCTACGGCGCGCCTTCCCTCTTGATCTGACGTAAAATTTTCTCTTGATAGCGTGCCCCAGGTGTGTTCGATCTCCTTATTTGAGATGTACTATCTTTTGTTTTGGCAACCTCTTTTCCGTGTGTCGCTTCGCCGTCTTCGTCTCATTACTCCTGCCGGTTTTCATCTCCCCCTTTCTAATTGAGGCGGCACGGTTCGTCATGGAGTTTATGTCTCTGTCATCGTCACTCTACTCCAAACAACCTCTATATACGCTTCCATACGCCGCGCCTCTGTGTTTAAAGTTTAAAGGCCCAGAGCCTGACCTGCTGCGTTTGTAACAATACGGGGACATGACAAGGTCAGAGAGGCAGGACTGTATGAGGGGGAAAAAATAATCACTTCTTTAGCCCACATGGAGGCTGCAAGGTCAGATCTGGTGGATCAGAGGAGGCCACATGAGAGAGAAGGGGGTATAGGGGGAGGGAGGATTAGGCAGGAGGCTGCCATCTGTCCGTATATACAATACAGTGTGTGTGAAAAACCAGTGGGAAGATGTGAATGCCACAAGCTGAGCTGTAAGAGCGAGAGGGATGATGATATTCTCACTGTCGGGGTGAGAGAGGAGTGCAAATGTCAGTATGGAGTTACAGTTAAAGAAAAGCTTAGTGTCAGAGTGTCACATTTTTATACACTTGACTTCCTCTTTTTTTTTCTTTTTTCTTTATGGTGCACACAGGGTACATTTTGTCGGACGTTACAGCATGGTTTAACAGTTTTAGTCCACAGCGTTGCTCGAGGGATGAAAAGTCAGTCTACCACTTTGGTCCAGACTGAATTATCTCAGCAGCTTTTTCATGGATTGCTAAGAGATTATTCGTAGATGTTAATGTCCCCTGAAGGTACATGAGCGTGGTGAGCCGCCGACTTTTTCACTGGCACCAGCAGCAGGCTGACATTTGTAGTTTTGACTGAAATATCCTGACAGCTACTGGATAGATTGCCACGAAATTTTGATGCAGATATTCTTGCCCTCCCTTTGAAATCCCTCAACCATTTTATCAAGTGACCATAGTCTGGTCAAACGTTTCATTGACCCAATGGCCAATCAATGATACCTGCAGATTGATGACTTCCCCTTCAGTCTCGGCTGTACTTTTTACAGTTTCCAATTAGCAATCTTTAACGTTAGAAAATTAAAGTGACGACTGAAAGCATCAGAATGCCAAATAGATTTTGCAATAATATACTTATTTTCTCCGTTATATGTCCACCAGAGGGCGCTGACAAGCTGAAATGTGAATTGCTCCTCCTAGTGTTAGAGTGTATGTGAAAAAACAATCTAAGCAACACTTATCATTAATATGTTATAGTGATAGCTCTCTGACGTTGTTATTGGGATGTTTTCAAATCTCAAATGTCAATATCAGAATAACATCTGCAGGTTAACGTTAGCATTTAGCTCAGAGCACCTCTGTCGCTCTGTTAGCCTGACAGACTGTGGCCTCAGACTCTTATTAAGTTGAGAATTGTTTAGAAATGGTTTTTTGCTCGCCACACATCCACAGACCTGTCAGGTATACAGATCAGCATTCACACGCACCCACAACGTGTGTGATCATAGACTCTTGTGTTTCCAGGGTCAACCACCTGCACTATCAGCCTGAAGAGTATGAAGAGGACCCTGAGCTGGTCGGCTATGAAGATGGAGACTATGGGCACGATTACCACAGCGACAACAGGTGCAGTGCATGTTCAGACACACGCGTAAATGTACAATGGTGGTGTGCTCGCCAGCTCCGACCCCTCGAGTGATGAATTAAATCAGCCGCCTATTATCTCCTTCACATGGCCTCTGGGTGTTTCCTTTGATAATATCCCGTATATGAATTTGATCTCAGGACACAAACGCTCTTGAAATCCTCCAGCAGCCGTCGCCCACCACCCAGCAACAGCATGCAGATAAATAATCATTATTATTTCTCTTTGAAAACTACAATGTAGATGGTCATTTAGATAGCTATTTCTGCATGTGTCACTTCACAGAAAAGATTAAGTGTAATTTCCTTTCTCCATTGTAAGATATATTGCGCGCACATTGCCAGTTATGGGAGAATGAATTTTAAAGGAAATGAGAAAATAGCCACTTATCGCCTTGTTATCGGCAGAGCAGCAAATAACTATAATCAGAAATGTATTCTTTCTGAAAATTATAATAATAACAATCACTTGTGAATTGTTTCTGCCTTTCTCACTCTCGATCCCGCTCGGCCTCCTGTTCTCTCTGTCTGCGGCCAATTCAGAGTGAAGAGGAAATCAAGCAGCTCTCCATCCCCTCGTCCAAAGAAAAGGAAGAAGAAGAAATCTGGCCGCCGAAGGAGTCGGTGAGTGGAAACGGCTTCCACTGATGAAGTGGTTCGATTTCGCTCCTTTTTCTTCTTTTTTTTTTCTTGCCTCGTTGACAGAATAATTACACTGTGGTTTTGTGAAATGGAATTTCCAATTATTTTGGTGTGAATATTGCAAACGAGCCATCAGATACTGCAGTTGAGGAGAGGGGGGGGAAGGAAAAATCTGTAGGGAGTCGTTAGCAAAGCACGGCCTCATCTTCCATTTCCCTTTGACAAGGTCAGCAAAAGAAATAAAGAGAGTGAGGAATTGAGAGAGAAGGGAAAGGTACTTTGGTGGTAAAGAAAGAAAAGAATAAGAAGATAAAGGCAGAGGGATGAATAGACTCGGGGACAAAGAGAGCCTTGGTGAGAGAAATCAGCTGCGTTACTATGTGATGACACCTTCGCTAACTATGATCCGCTCTGAGGCGTAATGTGATGTGTCACATTGATGAGTGAGAAGTCAGAATTTAGTGGCAATCTGAGGCTCATTTTCTTCAGTCATCGCATGCAAATGTCTCTCTCTTCTCTCCGTCAATAGGTTTGGCAGCTCCTCACCCACTCACAGAGAGAAGAAGAAAAAGAGTGGGAAGAAACACAAGCGAGACAGGTGAGTTTGCACACAGCCCGCGCTGAGTGTCATCAGACGAGAGGAACTCTCACTTTTCAAGGGTTTGCCCTTACATCGGTGGATGTGCAAGGATGGCAGGAAGAAAGGGAAAGGGAAGGGAAAAATAAGGAAGTGGTAAAAAAAAGGAAGAAAGACAAACAGAAAAGGTAAGGGGAGAAGGAAACAAAGGTAACATGGAAGAAAAGAAAGATACATTTCAAGGAGGAAGGAGACATTAAGAGAGGGGAGGGGATGAAAGAGGACAGAAACAAGGAAGGAGGAAGGAGGGAAAGAAGGGGTGACAAAAAGGAAACAAGAAGAAAAGACAGGATCCACAGATTATTAAAAGAAAAAGAAAGAAAACGAGGGAGGATGAAAGGAAGGCGAGCAGAGAGAAGAAAGACGATAATAATAAAGGAGGAAGGGGAGAAAGAGCAAGAGCTCATCAGCGAACACTTGTGCCATGCCTTGGGACCTCATAACGACAATAAGCAATTGTAGAGTGTCCTCCTCCTCCACTTCCTCTTGTTCTCCGCCTGACTGGGGGGAGCGGGGCTAAATGTGTTGCTCTAATAACCCGGCCTGTATTGGGTTTTTGGCAGGGGGGGTGGGGTGGGGGCTGGGGGGGCACACAACGCAAGAAAAATGAGCCTCTCACCAAAATTGCTGAGCATCGCTGCACTGCCCCGCTCTCCTCTCCCACCCCTCATCCATCCACGCACATCCGAGCCCCCCCCCCACGTGCCTCCCTCCCTCCCTCCCCGAGCCCACACCTCCCTCCCAGCCCCACGCCAAAGCTGCTCTGCATTGCAGGTACTGTTGATATATGAATAATGTATAGATGAAGATGAGACAGCAGGGGATCGGCATGCAGGTTTGCTCCCCAGAGCAGCCCGCCTCCCTGGATGCTAGTCTACTTTTTTTTTTTTTTTCAGGGTGCGCTGCTTTTGTTGGGGAGGGGGGAGATCGCTCTGATCCCCGATTCATACGCTGCTTGTTTGTAATACACAGCTCCCTTTGAAATAGTCAGTTCAGACACATGCCTCAGTGTATGCATGCCTCACATACACTGTCCAGGTCCTTGTAGTAGAGGGTTGGGTAAGGGAGAGGGAGGAGAAGAATAATGAGCTCTCCAGAATAGAACCTCATATCCAGCGGTCCCCAGTCGGTTCCCTCCAGTGGGGCAGCGTGGCTCGCTACTGGGGCCACGGCTCTGAGTCACACACCAGCCACATACATTACTGTGACAGCTTTATTACTCCCCTTTCAGTGAATCAACACACTTTATGCTGCCGCTCCCTCCCACTCCACTGCATGCTGTAGGTGTGTTAAACAGCAGAGGAGATGTAGGGCTCTTCGGGAAAATAGCAACAACTCTCGCAGACCGCGCTGACTAATCACCATGGAAACTGCAATGAGGGTGAAAGTGATATGGAGGTGATGTGTCAGTCAAACGCTGAGGACCGAGGAAAGGCCAGCCCCCCTGTCATTACCGTACCCTCAATGTGTGCTTAGAGGGAAACCGAATCTCAGCTCATTGTTCCCGCTTTGTCGCAGGGGGCAGCTTCTCGTACGGCTAGGCATTTAATTAAAAAAAAATCCAGCACCTGTAGAGTCCCAACTGGAGAGTCTCGCTGGGAGAGCTCCCGGGGGACTTCTCTGTACATGTGGATGTTTGCGTGTGATTCAGATGGGTTGGCGAGGAGGAGGAGCTCACATGCTCACTGTTAAACACACATGCTGATATATTCCATTTTGGCACATGAAAATACATGATCCCCCTGCTCTTCACGGTAACTTGAACATGTTCATATTCTGGGGAAAAAACCTAAGCCTGGTGACTGGACTGCAGCCTTACACTGGTGTGTGTGTGTGTGTTTTCATTCATTCACTAAGGCATATTTTTCAGCAAACGTACACAAATGCTGAGAAGCTGTGTTATTTGTATATTCTGTGTAAATAAAATTCATCTCAACTGCTTATGCACCCTCAGGGACCTGTTGTTTCAGTATTCTTTGGGGGTGGATATGAAAATATGAAAAAAAAAAAAGGGAAACAGAAACATGTGCCATGGAGATTGATGACAGCAGAGATTAGATTTTGGGTTCAGCCTCCAGCATTTGTCCCAGAATAATACCTCTGATGTCCTAGAATTTATTTCAAGAAGCAGGTTTAGTAATTCCCAGAACCACCTCAAATCTGGCACATGGACTGATGTAAAAAAACACCTTTTCTGGGCGGAGGTAAAATTGAACATGATCACTCGGTAAACCTGCGTCTTGGAGCGTGCATGTAGCATGCTGTGTATGAATTATTCAGTTGAGGATTATGTGACCATGACCCCATCGTTATGTGGTGTTTTTATCTTTATAGATCTGCGTCTGGTTCCAGGAAAAAGAGGAGATACAGGTGTGTATGAAACAAGAGCTAAACAATAGATCACAACCTGACCTTCACTGCTAGCTCTGTTGTCCATGACGGTGTGTATCAAAGCCCTACGCTGCACATGAGTTTTCTTGTGTAAGGTGCGTGTTGTTGTCATTTCTGCCTATTGATTACTGTTTGTTCAAAAGACAATGCAATCCATATGGGTGAGTGGTACATTGAGTTCTTTTTTTTTTTAAAGAAAGGGAACGTGTGTTATGTATTTATTTATTTTCATTCTTTAATGTACACGGCGTCTTTATCTTACATGTGGCATTTGTTACAGATCGGGCAGCCCAAAGAACAAACACAAAGACAAGAACAAACAGAAAAAGAGGTGAGACGCACACAGAATCACTCTGATACCATTCAAATGTTAATGTTGAGCTGACTGGAAGAAAAAAAAAAAACTAAGCCTCAGCTGATAACAAAGTCTCGCAATCAGTGTCAGTAAAATCTCATGTACAGGGTGCAAGGTGTGAGAGTAAGTTGAGCACAATAAGTAAAACAAACAGCGAGGTTCAGCCCTCAACGATGGGTACAATTTGAGTCACGTTTCACTCTCTCATACATTTATATTGATATTTTTACAGCCAATACTTGAGGCTCAGACTCACAGAGAATGCTAACGACCGTAAAGCGGCGAGTGCATCCTCCAAACATCACCTGTGAATTCAACACGATTCACATGCCATACATTGCACCCGGTCTCGATTAGAATTTATATTGAAAGTGTTTGGCAGTGCATGAACTGTTTTACATATCACGGGACCGACTACTGAGCTCGCTGTGGCATGTGTGTATGTCCCCTGTGCTGTACGCATACATACGCGTGGCTTTATGTATGTCCGTGTATGCACGTGTGTGGTGCGTGTTCGTCCGTCTGTTGTCGATCAGGTCCCCCGGCGAGACCCCCAGCAGGAGTTCGCAGCGTCAAGGCAGCTGCTGCAGCTCCCGCAGCGCCTCCCTGTCCTCCACTCGGAGCACCTCCAAATCTCCCGCCAGGTAGACCTCTCGACACATGCACACGCACACACACGCACATACATACACGCACTCGCATTATAAACACGGTACACTCCACTGACTGTCAAGCAGAGTGTCATTCCCTCTCTCATTTACTCACGGCCCTCGGGGGGAGAGATTAGGACACAAACAGGGCTCCTCTGCACGTCTTATAATAACCCCCGTTAAAAGGCTGTAATATCTCACTCTGCACTCACATACAGAGCGATGAAAAAAAAAAAGACCATATGTCAGTAGATATTTTCTGGCTTCTGATCTAATTCCCCTTTTTCAGATGTTGTGTCATTTTTTTGGATGCTAGTTGACATCCCGTCTCTTTTAAATGTTCTGAGATATTAAAGAACATTGGACATTTCAGTTATTTTTAAGAGAAATAAGCAGTTACTTTTTCTACTCTCCTCACAGTTGTTCATTCTCTAAAAAAAGGTTAATAACAGGATGATATTTATTCCATGAGGTATTATGAATTGTGATATGCTACATTTAACGTCTTCGGGGCCTGTATTCATCAAAGTTTAAGAATTGCACTTAAGAAAAGAGCCAACTAATGAGTGAAAATGTGAAAAATAAGAGATGAAAAAACTGTTACTTCATAAATCGTTACGAAATAATAGACAATGGGGTGAAATGGAAACAAAAAGAAAACTAAACCTTCAGCAGAAAGTAAAAAGTGCTGCTGATAGAGGAGGTTCATCAGAGAAATCGATGGGAAGATATAGTGCCACATTGATGCAGACAATGAAGATGTGCAGAAAGTGATTGCAAAGTGAATCAATGCGGGTTGTGTGATGTTCTTCGCACTGCTTATGAATGCAAAACAAGTGTTGCAACACTCAATCGCACAAACAGTGGACTAAAATGACCCTTTTCTGAGGTATACTTATTGATTCATATTCTTCATCATTACCGGCACTATTTGGTACAGTCACTCCAAAACCGGTCTCAGAGGGTGTGTGCTCATTTCTGTCTCTGCAGTCATTCACAGGATCAAACAAACTTAAACTTTCAGAGAATTTTCACCTTTCTCTTTCACTTAAGCCCAAAAGACGTCACCGGGTCTTCTTTAAGGCGCTTTACCTGGTGTGTTTCTGCTCTTCCAGACTGAACTCCAAGCACAAGACGGACGAACAAAAGGCGCCTGGCACCGCGCTGTCCCCGGGCCCCAACGCTCCCACCACCTGGCACAACGGGGACCACACCCAGCGGAGCCGCAACGGCAAGGCCGGCAGACTCAACCACGCCGAGGGCGAGAAAGGGCACGATGTATGTAATCTCCTCTATTTTGCTCCAACAACCCCCCCCTCCCCCACCCTCTCCCCTCCCACCCACTCAAGCGGTATCTACCACAGTCTCTACAGAATGAGTTTTGTCTTGCTCTCTTGTGTTGGTTGACCTGAATTCTCATCTTCTTTGATACTGAAAGGTTGTTTTTTATTCCTTTGTTAGTTATTCCTAGGTTGTAGGTAGTTTTTATTATGATATTATTATTTTTGACGTGTAAAAGACACTGCTGTCCTGTGTAAAACTTGCCGCTCCTGCTGCTTTGTTTCTGGCTCTCTTTGACTCCTCTGCCATCTTGATTTTTTTTTTCTTTTCTTTTTTTTTTTCTTCTCGTTGTTTGCCGATAACAGAGGGAGGGAGCAAAGAGAAGAAAGGTTCTAGTGTTTCTGTTCAGCACACATCCTCTGAGTCGAAGCACAGCATTAGCATACCTCACCTCGGATGGAAATATGAGCCGCACTGGCACACAGCGTTTCCAAATGAATGAGCAAAAAGATGTGTTGTTTCTTCCGAGCTGATGCCTGCCAAGGTGCCGGATAAATAAAAGAGAAAGTTGAGTCAGGGACAGGTGTGACTACTTCAAAAATTTGCTCCCCCCCAAAGGTCCACGCCCGAGAAGAAATATCAAAGAAAAATGTGTCTATCTGAAAACAGAACTTTTAAGTTTTAGTGCAGATTAAGTCTTAATTAGCCAGTGCTGCAAGAGTCATAATAGATGTCTGACGGTGCTTGAGAGTGATAACAATCTGCGATTCCTTCTTGAACTGACTAATCCAATTACTTAATGAGAAGTCCCCATCCAAGCATGTGTAAATTAACTGTGACAATATATGGCGATGAACAATGTGCAGCTCTCCTTTCAAGGTATGAACTGATTGTGCTGGGTGGTATGGAAGGTTTAAAATGCATAAATGAAAACAAACAAAGAAATGCAAATATAATACAGATTGAGACATACATATCATTTGGATTTACTTACTGTGTGATAACTAAATGAAAAAAAAGAAACGTTAACAGCTCTTTTTGTTCATTTTTGTTCATTTTTGTCAGGGGTAGCCAATCGTCCAAAATGACATCTGGTTGGATACTTTACTGAGTTTAAGACAAATCATCAAAGATATTTTACAGTTTATAGGAAGAGAAATGGAAACCCAACAGAAAAACATACAACAATAAAATATTTATTGCATTTCGGTGTTATCCAGCAGAGAGCAGCATAGACCTGCCAGCACTAAACGCAAAGCAAAGCTTCCTGTAGTTTTCTTAAAGAGAAAGGGAGCTTCTTCTTTTCTAATTGGAGATACATCATTCCTGCCAAAATGAAAAACACAATCCTTTTCAAATTAAAGCGTTTTTTTGGGGGGTTTTTTGCTTGCAGGTTAGCTGCAGGGACGCTACTCTTGACTTTAGATTGAGTTACAGCAAAATCGCTCAAACTTAAACAACTTAATAGATAAATAACTGTTGCAGTCGAGCTGTGTTTCTTTTGATTACCCCAGTGGCACAGACATACAAATGAAATTTCATATATTAAAATGTGTTCTGCTTTTCGTTATGTTATTCAGGCACTTTAAATCTTCCATAGAGGCGAGCTGCGTCCCCAGGCGTACCATCCACTGCCGCCTCCTGAAGCTAAACCTGTTGTAAATCATCCATTCGCTGCTCGCTTACCTGTTCAATTTGGAAATCTCTCCTTGTTTGTTTTGGCTCCGCTGGAAAATAACCACGTCTGTTAGACGCTGATTACCTAAAAGATACTGCCTCTGATGAGTTTTAAATCACTCTCTTGTATTGCTGGAACACCGTTGCTCTCTCCGCATACTGTAAATGGATCATTAGAGCTACAGTAGGGTGGCAGCCGTTACGTTGGAATAAAACAAAAGACATCACTTAGACGAAAGGGATTGCTTGTGAAATAATCTCCCTGTGATGAATGAGCGTTTAAACGGGCTGCAGACGTTCACTCCAGAGAACCGATGTCTTTTATTTTCTACTCCAGCTTGCATGTATCTGCGAGGTCTCATCTGATCTCTCTCTCTCTTTCTCTCTCTCTCTCTCTCTCTCTCTCTCTCTCTCTCTCTCTGCTTGTTTCATTCATTACTGTTTATTTTTTTCCTTATCAATTTAAGTGGTATTCACCCATGAATAAATGCCCAAATCTCTCTGTCTCGTTTATATAAAAAGCGCTCAAATGCTTTGGAACTGGACCAAGTAGGTTAACTGGGTATGTGTAATAGTTTCTTCTTGTCAATGCAGTTGTCTTTCTTCTCAAGCACATGCTCTGCTCAGTGGTAGATCCTCTTCTCCTCCAGGCGTCCGACAGCTCCTGCCAAACCAGCCAGGAGTTTGACACACGCTCCTCTCTATCCACTGCTTTACTTGACCATGTCGATGTGCATGTTGCCCCTAGGTGGCAGTGTCTCTGTTTCTGCTCCATCCGCTCAGGCCGGCGGAGAACGGCCAAGGTCTTTTTGATCATTTGAGCCATGGATGGAGTGAAAGAGGAGCGTTTAATTGGCTCACTCCCCTTTTTTTTTTTTTTTTTTTTGAAAGCAGCATCTTTGTAGCACAAGGTGATGTTGCCAAGATTGTTAATCTCCACAAAAAGTTCAAATATTTTTTTCATGATAACACCCCCCCCTCCTCCTCCCAAACCTGAAATCTTTGCACAGGAGGATGGTCATGTGTGACAGATCCTGGATCTAACTGGAGTTTGATTTTTACTGGAGCAGTTGTGTGGTTTAGCAAATGTTCTGTATAGCAGCTCTGGTTGTCTATCTGTCATCTCAGTTTGTGTCCCTGTAGTCGTCCTTCTGGCCCCGTTTGGAGCCGTCTCATCCGCTGCGCTGGAGACGGTCCTGGACGCCTCCCGTGGAGAAGCTCAGGGTTACGGCCGCGTGCTGCCCTTTATCCGAGGTGGGGAAGTTAAGCGGACGTGCGTTTGCCAAACCAGCGATATAGTCCTTCTCCTCAAGTCTTTTGAAAAACTGACACATAAAGCACAAGTCTTATCTTTGTGTTTTGGAGCGTGGGATAGACTCCTCGATGGGGAAAAACACATCTAGTTCTGACAAATGAATGTAAAGATGAAGATCTGTGCGAACAAAACTTTACAACACTTTTAACATAACCACAACAAAAAATCTCATTGGTTTAAGTTACAGCTGTATTGAAGTTGCAGTGGTACAGAACAAGCAGAATGTCAGAGGAGGGTACTGCTCAGTGTGCATGTAATTATTAGACAGAAATCAACATTTTCAGCAATCAGTTCCTCCTAAGTGTACCCTTTGTACGGTTTTCATTTTCAAATAAAAACTCATTGTCAAACGCACAGTGACGCTGTTAACATGCTGGCAGATGAGCTCGATAGGGTGCTGCTGCCTCTGCATTCATTACAAGAGATAAGGCTTCAGATGAGAGGACTGTCGGGCTCGTTTTGTAAATACGTGCGCTTAACTTCCCCGTCTCAGATAAAGAGCAGCCGCGCGGCCGCCTCCCCGAACCGTACGACGGGAAGCATCAAGGACTCCTGCGCGGCGAATGAGACGGTCCCAGTCGGGGCCGGCCGTCCTCTTGCTCATTATTAATGGATGTCTTCAGACACTTCAAACACAAGTACATGGACTCTTGAAAACAACTAGGACAACTCACACATTTATTAACACGATTGTTATTTTAAAGGGACCCAAGCCATTTTTAAACAAAAAGCTCCCTGTTCATGCCAACAGTTTAAAGAGCAGAATTGACAAGGCTCCTCGAGGCTCTCTCTCTCTCTCTCTCTCTCTCTCTCTGTCTCTCTCTCTCTCTCTCTCTCTCTGTCTCTCTCTTGGTCTCTCTCTCTCTCTCTTTCTCTCTCCATACCTGTGTTTACACTGATAAATAAATCAGAACCATCGCCTGGGAGAGAGCTGGGCTGACGTCCAAAAAGTACCGAGTAGAGAAGTGCTGCCACTGAAGAAGACCCAGGCCAAAATGTGACTGGGGTCCCTTTCAAATGTGCTGACTCTTTAGCTGTCCATCTTAGCGGTGACTGCCCCTCCGACACTCTTTCAACCCCCGACCCCCCTCCACCCCTCCTTCCTCCTCCCCCTCCTCCTCCTACCTGTTCATCTGTGTCATGTGTGACTCACGTCTCACTCTTGTCGTCCTGGCATTTTACTTCCCACATATCTCTCACATCTGCCAGCTCTGCATGCCGTTCCTCCTCCTCCTCCTCCTCCTCCTCCTCCCTCCCTCCCTTCAGGCTACTCTTCTCTACATGGACTAATATGACAATTAACTCTATCCGCTTACCTCTATCCCCCCTCTCCACCCCCCTCCCCATTTTGATACAAATATGGCTGCATTTGTACAAGCGAAAAAGACAAAGCAAATCATGTAGTTTCTAGAGTCATCCTTTGTTTCTAATTTTAGTTTGATTTGAATTCCATCTGGATTTTTTTATTTCTCTCCCCCTCTATTTTCTTTGTACTTTTTTGGTTTGTTTATTTCTTCCTTAGTCTCTGGACAAAATATGTAGCGCTGATACTAAAAGAGGTCATTGTCTTTTTCCCATTTCGCTGCGGAGAACATTCCTTTCTCCCTTTTTTTCTTTATTTCTTTCTTTCCTTTTTTTTGTTGATATTGCATACGTGTCACTGATTGAAATGGAAGGTAGGTAATGCTTTGCCTACGCACGTGATCTTTATGCAGATGAGAATGTGACAAGCACCCTAGCCTGAGTGACGTCAATGTTTCTCTCTCTCTCTCTCTCTCTCTCTTTCTCTCTCTTTCTGTTGTTTACCAATGGTCTTTAACCAAATTAATTTAACTTCATCAATTATGATTTGACTCTTAAAAGATTGGATTACGTAGAGCTCTGGTTTTTCTCTTTCCTCCTTAACTTCATTCTGAAGTCCAATATCCCGCTCTATCTTCCAGGTCCATTCCTTTCTCCATTTTTGTTTTCTTTCTGTTTTTGGTAGAATGCATTCCTGTTTGTCCAGCATCTCTCTGTTTGTTGGTGAATTAGTACATTCGTCTTATGATTTTCACCATATATTGATTTCCACGACTGTTTCTAACAACTGTCATAAGCACCAGTGGTTGTGTGTTTTTCTTATTATGCCGCTTAGTTGTCCCCTCTCTCTCTCTCTCGCTCTCTCTCGTGGGGAACGGCTCTTCTTTCTGCAAGGACCAGCCGGTGCTTTTGTTGTATCTCAGATTACGAAGCCGTTCAGACAGCACACGATAATGCATGCGGAAGAGCCAGCTGTATTTGGTTTCATACAAAACGCCTTTTGGGGAGCCTCACCCTCTTTTTATGACCTGCTTACAATGAGCAGTGTGTAACTGTGCATCACAAGTTTCAGTCCCGAACTTCCATTCAATCACTTCAGTCAGTTCTATTTTTGTTGAATTTTTCAAAGAAGAGCTTTGGACTATCTTTGAACCCACCATCTAACATACACGGTTTCTAGGATAAGACCAGCATTACTTTGTTTTTCTCAATAAACAAATCCCCTGAAAAGACCTAAACCAATAATGAGTCCATCAGAACCACCAAATTTACTGGCTCTCACTGACAATATATTATTTTAAAAACAAACATGCACTTTTATTATGAAGCAGTACAGAATGCAGCTTTTATGTTGCTCACTCTTAGTTTTCCATGCTAATGCCTGCTAATTGGCACCAAACACAAAGTAAAGCCCAGACTGATGGAAAGGTCATTATTTTTGCAGATATTTGGTCATAATTGATCTGATGATGATCCGGGTATCACTGAGGTAAATATGCTCTGGGGAACATAAATGTCTGTACAGTCCATCCATGCTGAGATAGGACTGACAGATAAACATTTTCCAAAAGATCTGGGCCCAAATTTCTTTGCAAGTGTCACCAAAGTGCAAAACAGTACATGTGTTGGGGACTATTTTAAGCTGCGGATTAATATGTCTTTGGTGACCTAATGTGTATTATACAGCAGGGACAATCACACAACTGCATGTTGTCTCAAAATAAACTTTGCTTCCCATGTCGATGAAGGATCACATGACTGACAACATTATTGTCTTCTAGTCTGTAATCATTTCTGGGCAACAGTGGGGCCCAAAAACAGCACAGAGGAATCAGGTTTATCATGTTAGAATGAATTCATTGTTGGTTTTGGTCTTTTTATGGGATTCATTAACACAGTGCAGATTATTGCGAGCCTTCAAGGCAGTGGTAATTTACCTTCAAGGAAATCATCAGTTATCAGTTATCATCAGTTAGATGCAATTTTACAACCTTTCACTGGCCAAATGTTTTACAGGGGTTCATGCGTTAATCAGTTACCTAAAAAACATCCTGATAGTCAGCTTAAGTCATAAGCTCGAACACTCACTGCTGTAACATAACAACAACTCCCTGGAACTACATGAACAGACAGGTTGGCTATCGAGCTAACTGTAAGTGTATCAAAGCCCACGGAGCTAAGGTAGTTTAACCTGCAAACGTGTCAGGCAGTAAAATAGCTGCCCTGTGGTAGATACATCACGGAGAGAAAATGGTAAAGAAAATGCCTTCATCTCTCGCCAGCCAGTTGCTCTCTGATGTTTAGGAAGGTGACTGGGCCCAGAGGATTTACTCTCTGTGTGAGGGATTCCCTGCACATTGTGGTTTTCCTCTTTGCTTTTCAGTTCTTTTCCATTGATTTCCATGCATTGTCTCATGAGTCACTGGCAGGGAAGGGTTTTGTGTCTTTTTCTCTTGCATTTTGTGAATCTAATGATGCACTTATGTTGCCCCACTTTTCCCTTTTCTTCATACCTTACCTACTAAAGGAGGGAATACCACTTTATTGGTAAGTGGATGTTAACCAGAAGGGAGTTAAACAAGAGTAACCATTAAAAAAAAACAGAGAAAATGGGTCGCTGTTCACATCTCAGCAATTGTCTTCAGGAAAAAAAAAATCCAGAAAGAGAAAATTGAGTAGCAGACGATTTGTTTTCTGATTCGATTGATTCAATAATTGTGATCTTTATTTTGTTCCTTCCATTTCTGTGATGTTCCGTCAAGTTGTCTTCTCTTTCTGTTTTGTTTCATTTTTTTAACCATTACTTAAAAAAAAAAAAAAACCGAAGAAGTCCTCTTTTCTACTCTACAAAATCTGTAGCTCTGTACTTTCTGCCTCTGCTCTTAAACTTATTTGGTTCACAGTTTTGTTTTTTTTTTTTTCCTCTCTTCCTCCTCCTCCTATTTTTTTTGTTTGTTTTTGCGATTATGATTTCTTCAACTCATTATGGTTTTGCATGCCAAGTATTGCATGCGCTGCACCATAGAGGACTATCTATAAGCCATATGGAGAAAACCTAGATCTTTTTCTTTTAGATGTTTACCTTCTTTTGGCAAGTACACCGTAGCACTCAATCACCAACCCGAAAACACTCTAATGCTCTTTTTGTCCTTTTTTTTTTCTTTTTTTTTCTTTTTTTCTTTTTCTTTGTTGGTCATCATTTCTCTACAGAAGCTCCGTCTGCTGACCGCGAGCTCTGCAAGCCTCCAGTCCACTGTGCTGAGAGAGCACAAGCTCCACAGCGCCCCCAGCAGGAGCCAAGCGGGACAGGCGTGCGCGGCCGGAGAGCCTGGGAGTGTGGACGGCCGGAACGCAGCTGTAGGGAGCTCCGTGGGCCAGACGCCGGGGAGGAGGGGGAGCCAGAGGGGCCAGAACAAGAGCTCCCACTCCCCCGCTCACAGCAGCGACTCGGCCCACTCCCAGCACAACCACACTCACAGAGGGAGGAGCTCTCGACACCAGAGAAAGTAAGAATAAAGACCTTTACTTGTCTGAAGGGCTTCATCTGGCCTACATTTTCAGAATCTCACCACTGCTGGAGCTTCCCTCTGTAGTTGAATTATTTGACATTTGCTGTATTGAACTGCCAATCACCCCAGGGCGAAAGGTGGCCACTCTTCCAAGCGTCACCACCGCTCCAATCGGGGTCAGGCGCACCACCGGAGTCCGTCGGCGTCACCGGGCCACCACTCGCATACGTCGGGCAGGAAGAAAGAGGAGTCCCGGGGCAAACCCAACCTCCGACAGCGCAGCAGCTCCTGGAGCAGCGGGCGTTCGTCGTCGCGCTCCGCCTCCAGAGACAGAGGCCCCAGCAAGGCCAAGTCCCCCCACAACAGACAGAACAACTCCAGGTGAGACCCCGCTCTCCCCCAAGCTTCAGCTTAAGTCCAGATTGTTGTTTTATGTCAAGAATGTGCTTTGTGGCCGCCGCTCTGAGGGTGTCCTGTGTTTCCTGCAGAGAGAGGGACAGCCCGAACCGCTCCGACACCGACAGCCGAGCTCGCCGCCGCTCGCGCAGCTACTCGCCCATTCGCAAACGAAGAAGAGATTCGCCCAGCTTCATGGAGGCTCGCAGGATCACCAGGTAACACAGCTGTCCGGCATCATAAACCCCCCCCTCTGATATTTTTTGTGGTTCCACTGTGACAGGTGATCGCCGCTTACCGTGTGGACTTTTACAGTATCAGAGCACCAGAGCAACGCAGGCGCCCGTGAGACAGCTTGGCTCTTTTTATTTTCAGCTTTTATATGTCTGCAATTAACAGCACTTAAACATGACACACTTTAATTGATGTTACACTCTGCAGTTAAAACATGTCCCATAATTTCACAGCGCTGCGTTCTGGGGCAAAAGTCGTTCTTTTATAGCTTCAAATTACAGCTGTGACAAGCAAGAGGAATAAAACGAGAGAATTTGTCCCCGTCCTCACTTACAACTGGAAATTTTAAGAATTTATAAGAATTTAAGTGGAAATAAAAAACCTCAGAATATTACGAAATTTTACAAATATTGCTTATTTTGCCCTGAAAGCATGCTGCAGAGGAAATCTCTTTCCAGTCCTACATAGGGTCTGCAGTCTGCAGGATTTAATTTGTGGTGCTGTTGAATTATATTGTGTTCTAATGACACATCTCTGTCTATTTATATCGGTGTGATGGCCAGCTAATGATGGAGCACCTCTCTATACAGTGTTCAGCAACTGCGCAGATAAATCATGATGTTGATGAAGTTAAATCAGCACCTCTGGGAATCAGGTTAAAAAAATCCAAAGTGATAACCTTCCTGACGGGAGGATTTACTGCGGGACCACATTAGTCTCAGCTTGGTGTACTGCATTAACCCATAGCTGAATGTAGATAACAGTAAGGACATTAAATAAATACAGAAAACAGGTATAGCTACAACAGCTGAGAGAAATATGTATTAGATTAATCTCCACTGACTTTAGCTTGTCTGATCTCTTTATTTCTTTCTGTGTATGTGTATTGTTGTTCCATTAAATGCGAATCAATGAATTGCTTAATCACCATTTTCAGAGCTTCCTCATACTGAGAGCAGATTTCCGCTGATGAAAATACGTTTAAATTACAGTGAACAATAAACTCCACTCAAAGCCTCTTACATTTTGACTAATTTGATAATGAGCTCTTTTTAACTGTTATTCGTGTTTTTTTTTTCATGTGAAATGTAGTTTGTCATCAGTTAATAAAATGTCGAGAAAGCTCCCACATCCCTGAGAAAAGTGTCTCTGTGGAGTGAGAGAAGACTTTCTAACTTCTCATACGAGGGTCAATAGACATAGGTGAAATGTGTCTACTCTGTCATCTTTCACTCCAGTCCTAAAGGTCCTGATGCCAAGACAACGGGATGCTGCTGAACCGAGCTGCTGCAGGCTAGTTACCCTGGTAACAGTTGCCGTGCAGCAGGATCCGGCTAGTCTGACTCCTGAAGCTCGGCTGAACAGCAGGCCATCCGAGGTCCCCTGAGTAAACCTGGCCTCCTCCTGTATCTCTTTTCTGTCTTTTCTCTGCTCCTCCATCTCCTTCCTGACATTTGCACAAAGAAGCTCACTCCAACACTAAAGCTACACCTCACTGCGGGTATTTACTAATGTTGTAACACAGAGATTAAAATGCTATCAAGGTTTATTTAAGTTGATGTATTGCACGGGCTGCGGATCCCCGTGGCAGATATAGGAGACAAAAGCTATGGCTGAGTTATCTCCAACGCCACTGAAATAACAAGGTGAAGCACACCTTGTAGCAGCAGGGATACCTTGATAGCATTTATCTCTCCTCGCACTGTTGACTGTTGATTTTTCTGGGTGTCGGCCTCTGCTGAGAAGAAGAGGTTCTTTTGGGAGCTAACAGCTAATTATCTTACAGGAGGCACTTCCAGGGTGGCTATTAACAAGGCAATCTAAGCTTAAGCTTAAACTAACGACATGCATTTTCCTGCTATGTGTGGGAGATGATGGTGTGAGTGTGTGTGTGTGTGTGTGGTTGAACAGCTTGGACTTTTTTTTAACCCATGTAGCAGCTCTCTTTCAGATCCTGCATTGATCATAAGTCCTCCACCTCTGTAGCCTAACACTGATTTGCTCTCAAGCAACCAAATCTTGCCCTAACACGTCTTTTACACCAGCATCAGATAAACAGATTTAACAAGCCCTCAACAGTGCCCACTAACTCGAAAGTGTCGTCTTTGTCCGATGTAACACCCCTGTCCTCTGTCCTCTCCACAGTGCTCGGAAGCGGCCGATCCCGTACTACCGGCCCAGCCCCTCGTCGTCCAGCTACGACAGCAGCCCGTCGCGGTCCAGCCGCAGTCGCAGCCGCAGCTACAGCAGCTACAGCCGCAGCCGGAGCCACAGCCGGAGCCACAATCGGAGCCACAGCAGGAGCCGGAGCTGGAGCCGGAGCCGCAGCCAGAGCCGGAGCTGGAGCCGAAGCCGGAGCCGCTCCCGCAGCCACCACAGTTACTACAGCCGCAGCAGCTACGACAGCCCCGGCTTCTGAGCCCGAAAGCAAACAGGGGTGAAAGTCCTGTTGACTTTGCTGTGCTCCGGATCAGTCATGATGTATCTTTAACAAGCCCTCCACAGTGCCCACACTGCTGTACAGTCCAGGGCCCTCGTCCCTAGACCATTATCTCTCTCTAACGCAGAGCCTGGATCAAAGAGGAGAAACGTATTTTGATAGAGCACATTACTATGAAATTGGCTGTCACTGTTCATGTCTTCACACTTACAAAGGTATTCAAGGAAATGGGTCACCACGTGTCAGAAATTAATTCGGTAGAGCCCAAAGAACAAATCTTTCTGTATGTTAGCACTTTCTTTCTCTTCTTCCACAAAGCAACCAAAAATGAATTCATTAAAAACTATATATACTATATAAATATATATCCTGACAATAGGAGCTGAGTAGAAGACAAAATGAGGACACATCAACGGCTTAGTGTACATTTCAGAAAATCTGACTTTTTTTTTTTCCCCCCTTCATCATGTACTCCCCAAAGACTTCCATTTCATCGAAGCACAGAGATCAACAAAGGAGAGAACAAAAGAGGAGTCTGAGGATGACATAGGATGCAGAAAAGAAAAGAAAAAAGAAAAGAAAAGAAAAGGAACTTTTTATATGACAAAAAGTGTATTGTATAGGTCTGTGTGTATAGATGTAAACTGTCTTAAGTTCTGGCTTTGTAAACTATGCACTGTATATTCCATCTAGTTTGAGCAGGTTTGTTTAGCATGATGCATCAGGAGAGACTTGCTGCTCGAAGGAGAGAACCCGGCCGACATGAAAGGTGCCAGGGTGCACCCGTGCTCCCCTCTGACATCATCTGTGTGTCACTCACCTGCATACAGAGGTGAATCAAAGGAGCGGGACTATGTGTTATGTACTTTTACTCTCTTCCCTGTTTAAATTATTATGTTGATTCTGCTAATCCTGACTTAATGTGTGAGTGTGTGTGTGTGTGTGTGTGTGTGAGTGCGTGAGTGTGTGTATGGGTGTGTGTCTGAGTGTGTGTACCTCCTCTGCAATGTCCAGTGAGGTAATTATGGTACATGCTGTATGGTACTGTACAGGAAAACTGTCTGCAAAAAGTCTCCATGCACACTTTTGTGTTAACCACAGCTGTTTATAATTCTACTGTATTTATTGGTTTATTTATTGGGTTATTTATTATTTAATTTATTGATCATTTTTGCCATGAGCTGTAAAGCAGTTGGATCATGCTTTGACGATGAGATTGCTGCACATGTGTTCCCATTTGAAAATGTTCCGTGTGCGTGTCCATGTTTAACACAACACGTCTGTCCCTTATGGTGGCGAAGGCTTACTGTTGCTATCAGATTAGCGAGCAGGGTGAAGAGTCACTGCGGTGTGTTTAAGACGCTTAGCCGGTGGAACCGAGTCTTCGCCCGCAGTTACTCCCACGACTGCCATTACGGCGGTCCCGGCCTATTGTGGCGGTTCATTTTAATACAAGGTATTGTGGCTCTGCCTGCAGTGAAGAGCGAGGGATCAGCCTCAAACAGAACCAAAACATCTCCCTGTGTGGAGAGAGGAGTCTTTTATTCTACTCGACTGTACGTTCGCAAACACTACATACTCTAATCCCTTGTATAATGGGCCGCACCACGTTTCTGTCAGAGGTCCCCGGTTACCAGCTTCAGGAAGAGAATGTATGTGACGTAAACTGGCCTCCTCTATCTCGAGGTTCAGAAGTACGGTAGACAGACTGGCGATACAATCAGGGATCACCCTAAGTCTTCCTTACCATTCGTCCAGTCTCATGTCACTCGCACAGTGTTGCATTCCCAGTGTAACCAGCCGTAACTATGATACTCTGCGAACCTGTTAATTTATTCCAAGTATAGCATTGCCCCTTTGGTTCTCCAAGTCATTCTTTGTAGTGTACAAGTTATTATAATGACAATAAATAGAAACAAATGGGGAATTAATTACACCGTTGTGTTGTTGTTTTTCTTTCTAAATTGAGGTGAATAAAAAAAAAAAACAACAAAAAAAAAACCCAATGATAATGTCATGTAGACGTTGTGCATATATTTTCCCTACAGATGGCACTGATGACAGCCTCCAGTACCTGATGCTTAAGACTTGAAACATGAAACCTGCAGGAGAATGGGCTAGAGTGTTCTCCAGTGTTTCCCAATCACTGCAACCCTGAGTCACACCAGGACGAGGACCTGGTGGAGGACAAGGAGCGGATGTGGTCTATTTTAGGGATTGTGCAGATATCTACACCACACACTTCTGCTTTGATATACTCAAAAATCCCCACAAGTACATTTTCAGAGTGAATGAAAATAATTTGAAACACAAAAAAATTAACTGGTGAAGATAATTTGGCATAGTATCTCTTTCACATCTAACACACAACAAGAAAGAGTAACAGAATGACAAAATGAACTAAAACACTATTTAAAGTCTTGAACGGGGCGTTCTGTGGGGATGTAACCACCCCACTTTAGATGGTGTATATATAGGCCCAAACATTATTTTCAATGGAGAACACTAGCTTAGTTTAAGTGTGTGTGTTTTTGGTTCAAAAGATTTTCATTTTTTCTCACTTTTTGACTGCACAAATTTGTTTGAATTTTATCCAGAAGTAAAGTATTATCGTATCACACTCTGACAAAACCAGATGGCAACTGCACACACATCACAGTTGGATGATGTAGGCGTAGGGTGAGAGGGTGCAACACAGGAGACGTTTCCAAAAGCAGAACATCTCGTGAGAGTGGCAGTGCGAAGTTGGTGGGGAACACATCTGTGACATACAATAAAACAACGCTCGGCGGCAGTAGCAGTCTGTCAGGCTGTCAGTGGCTTTGAGAAAACACAGCTTATTAAGTCCCCGTTTGAGACATTAATAACACGAGGGGCTGCAGAAAGCATCACTGACACTGATCTGATAACAAGCCAATTGTGAGGCTGAATGTGAGCTGAATATTGGGGATTATGTGAAGACCAGTTTGTCTCCTGGGATCCTAAACCGCATCCTCCTTAGTGTCACTATTTCACATTATTTCT
>JAOXYL010000078.1:4666555-4680051 GCA_028564955.1 Terapon puta
TCCAACACAAATGTCTGGACTCATGCTGCACATATTTATCATACTAGCAACCTTAGCGTTTCATTGTAAAAAATATATATTTTAAATCTTTATATCTATTATTTGGTACTCTTATTTTCTCTTACTGTGTGTATTTTTGACAGTTAAGTACCATAACTTCAAGCTACTTAATATAAGAAACATGTTTTGGTTTTTCTTCCTGTCTTCATGAATGGCAAAATTCCATCAAATATATTTGCATTCATTCATTTGCTTATCTCCCCCTTTGTCCTTAAATTTAAAAGCCATTAAATGTTCACTGTGCAGGTACTGTTCTCAATCTTAAGTGTCAATCTTGAATCCAGACAAGTGTACAACATTAACTGTAAAGTGTGACTTCATCCCAAAAAGATCATTTGTAAAATGGAGAAAAAAGGTCAGTCAACTTCAGTATCTTCGACACAGACGCTGTGACTTCTGTGTTATCAGGTTAGTGGAGCAGCTTCCTGACCTGCCTGAGCAAGTCACAGTTCACATCCGTGTGGAGAACGGGATCTGCCAGTGTGATGAGGTAACGATCAAACATGCCTTTTACGACACACCCTTTGTGCGTGAGCCACCCAGATGATTTTTTTAATAGATTATAGTGCATTCAAAGACAAATATCAGGTAAACAGCCAAATAACAGACAATATTATAGGATTTAATGCCTATTGTTGCACAGTATTTGGCGATATTTCTTTTTATGTGACAGTTGTGTATTTTTCTTCAAAGTGATAAGTGGACATTTATAAGGCCTCAGAGCCCAGTCAGTCTTTACTGCATCTGTCCCCGTGGGGAAAATTGACTACAAATGTGTTGTCTTCCATCTGTATTCATTAGTTAAAATGTGAATGTGGAACCAAGCTGGCCACCAACTGTAAACCAAGTTTATATAAGAACAACTTTTTTCTCTTTATGCTGAATGTGCTGTTTTTCACTGAGCTCAATTAATAATAGCACATTATAATGAAGCTCTATGAAGCTGCCCTCGTGGTTTAACAGACTATATTGGACATTTTTTAGTTGTGTTTGTTGTACATGCTCTCACACAGTAATAAGGAACATTGTGTTTACAATTTAACCTAATTTATATTATTATATATATTATATAACTCTATTAAATTATATTAATTATCATTCTCTGAATGTGTTACTGCCAGTGGACTAATATACAAAAGAGAACCAGAAAGTGTGAAGTTATGGGAACTCCCACTGCGTCCATCACTACCACCTTCTGTCACCCTTACCAAGAACTGCATGTCACCATAGCGATGTCCGTAACAGATCAATTTATTGTTAACAATCACTGTTTTGGTATAGCGTACTTCAGCAAATGGAGTAAAGAAAACACAGATTAAAATAAGGTCTAGCTAACAATTGCAATAAAAAGAAATAAATAGAAAATAATCCGATTAAGGTCTAGTAATTCCATGTTCATATGAATACATAACATCTACAGTATAAGTTAATAAATTGAAGCTACTGTATAAATACATCACCAGCATGCACAATATTGTATTATGGAGAATATTGGAGCAGTTATCATCTTACACTGAAGAAACAGTATAATAGGCAAGTGCATTTCTTGACCAAGAAGAAACTGAAGACAAAGTAAATCCACAAACCTCAAATCTGCTTTTAGAGATTCCACTTAACGTTGCATGTGCTCTGTCCACAAATTATACTTAGTTCACTAATCGAGTCTGTGGTTCCAGGTGCCGTTTCAGAGATTCCTACTGATTGTTATGAAGATAGCATAATTGGAGAATAAGGGTGGACTCATGATAATGTTCAATCACCACGTTTTTTTTTTGTTTTGTTTTTGTTTTTCTTTTTTTTATTTCCATTCATTTTATTTTGCTATCTGGATTTCAAATTGTGTTCGTCCAAATGTTAAGGAGCCAATAGAAGTTGTTATAGTAACGACAATACTGACGAGAAGAATTAGGTGTCCAAAAACAGTTAATTAATTTAATAAAGCACATCAGCACATGTGAGGGACAAGCTGCACTAAGTTTACTTTATGAATTGGTATCTTTAGTTACAGTATGACTGTTTGACTGAGCTGGACACACACCTGACACAAAGCAAACAAAAACATTTTTTTATGTTATCTTCAGTAACAGAGACAACCTGCTTTTTTATCACTCGACGATCATAGTGTGGTGCAACTAAAGATGTCGGCACGTTTGACATCACGCGATGAAGTTCGACACCCCTAAAAGCCCGTCTTCATCTCTGTAACCCGTCTGCTCTCACGATCATACTCTTTCTTTCTCTCTCTCTCTCTCTCACTAAGCAAGGCCATGACATTCAAGGTTACTCTAACTTTCTTGTTGCTCAAGCATCGAAACTTTCAATTTGTTAATGCTCCTCCCCTCACCAAATACAATAAGACAGCTTAGCTTCATTTGCGCGATAAGACCAGTCTCTGCCAGTGTGAAGGTATCGTCACCCAATAGTCACACTGTGATGAATGACACACCTCTTGCTTCTAAAGTGGTATTTTGGCAAATGCTGCAGAGGCTACCAAGGAGGGGGTTTCATTCTTTTATTATTATTGTTATTGTTATTTTTTTCTTAATGGTAGGTTATCTCTCAAACTAAAATGGTCTTCCCTCCTACTTTTTTTTTCACTTTTAATTTGTTGAAAAATAAAGAACAGCAGCCGCGTTAGTACCATCGGCTAAATTGGCCGCCGATGTTCCACCAACCCCCCCTCCCTTTTTATTTTAATTTCTAAGAACTTTTTAAACTATTATTATTATTTTGTCATCATTTGTGAGCGCGCGTGTTGTGTTGTTTTGGCAGAATGAGGTTTTGGACTCTTTAATTGTTGCCCTCGCCTCCCTCGTCGTCCTGCTGGTCGCTCGTCCACAGCGTCAAGTTGTCTCGTAGCAGCTGCATGATGAGAGTGGAGTCTTTGTAGGAGTCCTCGTTGAGGGTGTCCAGCTCGGCGATGGCGTCGTCGAAGGCGGTCTTGGCCAGGTGGCACGCCTGCTCAGGGGCGTTCTGGATCTCGTAGTAGAAGACGGAGTAGTTGAGAGCCAGGCCCAGGCGGATGGGGTGGGTGGGCTGCATGTGCTCCTTGCTGATCTCGTGGGCCTCACTGTAGGACTTCTCGGAGGACTCCACCACCGAGGCTCTCTTCTCCCCCGTGGCCACCTCGGCCAGGTAGCGGTAGTAGTCGCCCTTCATCTTCAGGTAGAACACCTTGCTCTCGTGCTGCGTTTCGTTGCAGTTCTTGATCAGGAAGTTGTCGAGGAGGTTGAGCACATCCTGGCAGACGGCCTCCAGCTCCTTCTCAATCTTTTCCCGGTAGGCCCGCACCATCTCGATCTTCTTCTCGTTTCCATCGGCCGACGTCTTCTGCTCAATGCTGGAGATGACGCGCCAGGATGAACGCCTTGCCCCAACCACATTCTTATAGGCCACAGAGAGCAGGTTCCTCTCCTCATTGGATAGTGCTTCGTTGAGCTCTGTGACCTGAAGAGACAAGAATGAAAGAAAAATATCCCAGTGTTAGAATGTCTATCTGTTATCCCAGTTTGTTTTATACAGGTCACATGTGAAGATGTGTATCAGTAATGTTCAACAATGGGACAAACTACCACAAGCAAGACCCCGAACAACATAAAGAAATACAAAGCTACGACTCTACCACAGATGCCTCCAGACAAACTCGACTACACCCGAGGCAACAGCCACTGCATCCAGCAGGGCGAACCACACCTCCAGTTTGCTGACATCATCCTCCAAGGTGGCTGCCGATTGGCTGCCCACCGCTCTGAAAGCTGGTTTTGTTTTGACAGGCCTGTGTCTGGCTGGAGGATTTAATCCTTTATACCCCACTGGGGCTGTGCAGCAGAGGCATCTTTACAGACCTTTTGGGAGTATAAAGCCTGTTGTTACTTTCCTTTTTCAGCACAGAATTCAGTTGCGTGAGCATACTAAAGCAGGGGGCCCCGGACCATCACGTGGATCAGCTCTTCACAAAGCCCCCACTGAATGCTTCAGTCGATCGGTCATCATAACACTACCTTCTGGTTTTAATTGGACCATGCTCATATTCCTTATACAGTTAAATAGGAAAAGCTTTTAGTAGAATACCCACAGAAAAACTACAATTACAAAAACACTTTTGAAAAAAGAAAATCCATTTTCTCTGTTTGTGCATCATCTTATTTGTCTCCTCCTAACCACCCAGGTGGGGTTGCACTCTGCTGCTACACTGTTAGGAAGCTACATTACTGATTCCTAATACATTACTTTTTAAATCACATAGTAAAAGCCGATATTTCCCAGAGGTTGTGCCGCATGATGGTGTACATGAGGCATCCTTGACACATGGCAGAGCCTCTGTGTCTTGCTCAAGGACAGAAAAGCTTAAACCTGTGACCTTTGCGGCACGTCGCAGTCACAGTGAGCTAGCAGCTGTGTCACTCCGCTTTGGTTCGACTCCAGTGACACGCAGTAGCTGCCGATCCCTGTTCCAGTTGCTACTACAGCCTCTATTCACACAAACATATGACTAATCATGTGTTCATCTGATGAACTCACTCTCAGCATACGTAAGTCGCTCAATCCATCTACACCCATCTTCATGCTGAGTGATATACCACAGAAATATCACAGCAACTGTTCCATTCAACAGGCCAGACCATCCTTCTTAATAAGATTATTTGATCTGTAAAAAGGGAGGGAGCGCAGTGTAAAGAGCAATTGGTGATGCAATCTCCTGTTTCCATGGCGACTGCAAAATCTGCTTTGTTTGCGAGGGCCATGCTATCTCTGCTAGAGACACCGGCCACAGGCTGCTAATGGCAAGGATGCTGACATGGCTGATGGTACGAAGAAAACCGCACTGCTGTGGGTGGGGATGAGCGCCAACGAGCCATTTCATACCTCACACCTTTCAGCCAACTCATACACTGGGCGTCAGTCCCAGCAATGTCTGGTACATAGCTCACACAAAACGTGAGAGGACTCCGACAGCACGAGCAACCTTTTCTCTTCAATAATGCCTCAGCCAGAATGCCTCTGTAGACTGAAATAAGAAACAGTGCCAGGTACATGTCATTTTGAATGACGTCAGTCCAACACTTTGGCCCAGACTGAAATATTCAAAAAACGATTTGAGTTGCTATGAAACTTCGTCCGGATGTCAAAGATGCCTTGAGAACATGTTCCAACAATTTTGGTGATTGCCTGACTTTTCCACCAGAAAGTGAAGTTTTCTCTTATTCAGAGAAATATATTGATATCTACTGGATGCAATGGGACGCTGTTTGTCAGATCTTTATAGTTCCTTGACAACTAGCCATCATGTGGTCTATTTTAATTCAGTCAAGTTTCCTTGTTCAATATTCGTGTTTGTGACCAAATACCTGCAAAACCCATGGCATCCCATCACACTGCACTTTGTGTTAGATGTTAATTAACTAATGTTGGCACATGATTCTTTTAAACATCACCTGCTGAACTGTTTTTGTATTGCTCTAACAACCAACCTATCAGTTTGCCTTGTAATGAAGAGTGCAGCCTGCAGAGGGCCAGTATCAGGACTGAGGACTTTTGTGCATGCTCACTACAGAGTCTCTATACAAGATGTTTTGTACATTGTTATACCTGACGTAAATAAAATGACCTCTGTACTGGAAGAGTATGAAGACAGATGAAGAACAAAACAACAATAAAAATCTGTTGCACAATGATCCCACTTTAAGGCACAGCAGAAAGTGGCCCCACCGCCCATTAGTCTTTGCTGAAGCACAGCCTCAGCTCTATACCGCTCTATACCATAGCCCATTAAATCACAATTAGCGCAAATGAGTTTCTGAACTACAGCTACATCAGCCAGTGTAGTAGGTCAGCGCTGGGTACAACAGAGAGGTCAGAAAAACAAGGCCTAAACAGCATGTCTGTAAAAACATGGACGCCTTTGTTTCAGAAGGCTGCAGGGCGAGCAGAAAGCCCTGACGGAAGCTGTGGTGCGGGGATGACAATAGCGCTCTGTCTACCCATAAAGCTCATCAATCGCGGCTGCTCTCTCGTGACTCATCCTTGCACAAGGCAGTCAAACTTCCAAACAACCGAGCTTTAATACAAACAAAGACTGGGCAGGACAATCAATAATTTCCTCTTTGACAGCTCTCCGCATGGCCATTAATATCCACAGGAGAGACACAGTGAGAGCTGCAGGGCCGGGAGGCTGAGAGGACATGTTGGGCCTGAGTAGAGGCCGGTTTGGATCTCAGTGCCTACCGCCTTACATTTCCATTTAATGGATTACAATTCACATAATGGAGGCTCGCCACAGTCCCACAGCTCTCCATTTTTCCCCTCCCTGTTCCACGCTCTCCTTCTGTCTTTTCCCTGCCCATTCGCCCTCCCTCCCCGGGTCTCTCCTAACCTGATGTGACAACCCCCCTGCCGACCCTCTTTCAGGCAGCAGGGCACAAAAGGCGTCGCGGACCACCTGACGTCACTGGCGGGTGTGAATAGGGCCGGAGCCTGCTGCTGAGAAAAGGGGGATGTGAGGCAGCGGATGTGTGTGTGAGTCTTAGTAATGATGGTGGAGAGGGAGCCTCGAGTAGCTCTTTGTTGCTACGCTACCATATATGTTCATTGTTTTGTTTTTTTTTTCCTCCCGTGATCATAGCTGATGCGAGTATCCAAAAATAAGACACATAAGGGTTGATCACTCAGAAGGAATGGGAAAGATTTGTAGACCTAATTAGGCTCCTGGACTAGTATGGAAAGAGGCCAAACACTAGGTAATGAAAGCCGGAGCCTCTCTGATAGTTTGAGATGTCTGCTGTCATGACAAGGAAAAAAAATGAAGTAATGGCTTGTTGGAAAATAAATAAAATGGGTGTACAATGTTGGACGGTTGTGTTCAGCACACACCTTGTTCTGTGTCAGAGGGCAAATGTGGAACAGAAAACACCTCCCAGTTCACATCGGTGACTGCACAATGCACAGGTGTGACACAGATGGTGGATGATATAAACTGGATGATTTCTTTATATTATTAGTTACCTGCTGCAGTCATATTAGGCCAATAAACTGCTGATAATTCATTCTTAAAATTCTTTGTTTCCAGATCACGCTGCAGTCTCATCACGCATCAACAGTCAGTATTACCAATGGTGACAGTACTGAGATTACTGTGTAATTGCATTACTAATACTTGGTCACAGACTGTCTCAGGGGCACAGGCCGACGCTTGCATTTTCCGGGTCGGTCCATCGTCTGGCTATCCCGATCCTGCCAAAAATCACTCTTGGTGCTTTCCAGGTCTGCAATAATCCTGTAAACTCATTCAGGGGCATAAAAATCCCAAACAAATAACTCTCATCGTGATGCCGAGGCAATAAAGCGACAACTTCAATCGTCCTTCTACAAACACTAAATGTGGTGTCAGGTGATGTTTCACTGCTTGAACCCAGAAGATGAAACGCAAGAAACACGTAGGAAAAATTTAAATAGGAGACTAATGAAAAAAGATCTCTCTTGGAGGACCCACTTCTTAAAATCCACTCTAATGATGATTGTCCTTATTTGGCCCAGAGTCCTTGCTGACCATGCCAGTTTTACCTAGAGAGCATTAGCATGCTCTGGTAAGAGTGTCACTGTCATTCAGTGACAGGTGTTAGCAGGGACTGCTGCCACGTGTCATCTAATCTACGAGCAGAATCTCATTTGAATGCCGAGGGAGAAGATTTTGAACACAGGATAGAGTGGGCGTTCAGACCAGATATTATACAAAATGCAAGGGGCTCTGTTAGTGGGAGCATGTTGCTTCAGGAACTGATGAGACAAAGAAATCTGATCCAGGAAGTCTACTTTGTGAAACAAGTTAAAGAGTACGATGACTTAACATATAGCAGAAGACTAAGACTTAACAGTTCTTCAAGGTATCATAGTGATGTTTTTCTTTTGACAGTACAGTTACAGTCTAACGGTAGAAACGGCACATTCACAAAGATCTATTGGGAACGTGTTCTTGACTGGCGACTGCACCGCCTCTCCGTATGACATTGAAAGTTGTGTATGCAATGAAAGTTGAGCCGTGCATTTTTTTTTCTCTCTGATGCACCCATGCCGCAATGGTGGATGCCATGGTTAGATTGTGTAATTCTCAATAAAAGAACATGAAATGGGCATGGGGGGTGGGGTTGATACCAGACATCAGTGTGTCCATGCACGCTTTCACACCCCGCAGTGAGAAGGTGTTTTCAGTGCTCGGACAGGAATACTTTGTACTTATTCCTTTTTTAGCTCTTCTTCCTTTCCTTTGAACCATATTACAGCTGCAGGTCAGGGTGGATGTATCAATGTGACGCCTTTGAACGCTGCCAGCGTCCCCACACTCACTGACGGTGAGTAAGCAAAAGCAGACGTCACAGCACACTCAGTGATGCCACGAGATAATAAAGCACCACGGAACAAGGAGAATATCACTCGGTCAGATCCTGCACATACTGCTGCAAACGTGTGAAAGAGGCTCTCAGATGTTGGGAAACAAACCTGATTATAGTGTGTGTAGGTGGGAAAGGTGGGCATTCTTCGTAGTGCCTTTGTGACTCACACTGAGTCAAGACTCATTTCGGGACATCCTAAAAAAGTCCTGAGTTGACACCGGCTGCATTCATAATTGGACTGAGAGTTAGGAGCGTGTTCATACTTCAGAAATAAAGAAACAGAAGTCTGATGCCCCCTGGACCAAAACTAAAAAAGTGAGAAGGATGAGGATGAACTAGAAAAGAGGAATTCGTGACAGAGAAGACAGACATTTTCTGGGGCTATAACCCCATTTCCTACTTTAGCACACTGATTGTATAATCAATATCGAACAAGAAACCCATCATAGGTGTAAAAAAATAAATAAATAAAATAAAGACACCTCACTCTCCCACTGACATCATGGGAACATTTTGAGACCATAAATCTCATTTGGTCTTGGTGATATCTCCCACTAGATGCACCATCCCACTCACACCCACTCCTGTGGAGATTCTGATTCTGAGATTCACGCAACACGGCTTTCTACTGTAAACATATCCGACAGCAAAGAGAAGACAAAAGGTTCAGATTTAAGCGTTGAGAATTCATGAAAAATGATGGATCAAATCCCTGTTTCGCTACAAGCTTATGTTGTTTCCCATAGCAACAGCCAAATGATATGCTGGGGTGTCAGCCTTCAGAGTAGCAGTGATGGTGTAATTGTTTACAGATCAGATTTGGATCAGGGATGACGATTTAATGAATATTATTCACATTTAAGTGGAACCATCTAAAAGAGAAACTACTCCAGTATTTGGTGACATATGCGTTTACTGTTGTTGGATGCATACACAGGCGCAGTAATAACAGCATCATATGTTCTTACATCTATTCGATTTCTGCACTCCTACAATGAATGATAAGAGCACTCCTCACACTGCAATCCAAATTACAGCAAGTAAATTCTGTATATGTAAGATTTATGCTGGGCCCTATGGGATCTGCAGGATCATTCACTATTGGTACAGATATAGATCATGTTGTCTGTATCGTAGATATGATTGTACATGTGTCGGATAACTAGCTGTTCTGTTGCACCCTGAGAGTTAAACGTTCTTTAAGTAACTATTACTTCAATCAACGCAGCAAACACTTTATAGAGTGGTCGATGCATATTAAACTTACAGTCAGTGTATGGAGCATGAGCAGCTCAATGCATCTGTTAATGCATGGAGCAGACTTCCAGGGGAGATTAATGTATTCACTTCAATAAGTGTGATGGAGGACCTGGCTCTCTGTGCCATGCACTCCCTAAGACAAAGAGGTAAACTCTGCAATTGGGAGTGTGTGTGTGTGTGTGCGTGTGTGTGTATTAGTCAAAGCTAATCTCGAATAATGGACTTTAATCAGCATATCATACAGCAGTATGATGGTCACTTCTACTCGAGCTCCACACTGTTAGCGGGCGTGTGTAAAGCTGATGACCGTAGGTGAAAGCCGGAACTAGATCGACTGCTAAATGGTGGCATGGCATCGTATATACACTATAGACCGGGACAAAAGCGCTCTATATACGCTAGCTGCTGTGGGATGTCAGATACTGAGATCTGTAGTACCCTTTTTGAGCCAGCACAGCAACACGGCTCAAACCCACATCTGAGGCTGATCTGAATGGGGCCACAAGCAAAAAACTTCAGTTGGTGTTGCTCTGAGCAGGACTTAGTTTAAAAGTGAAAGAGAGAAATGGAGAATGAGTGAGCCCCAGAGAGAAAATGAGCTAAAACTGAAACTTCTCCCACATTGTCTGGTTACTTTACATGATGTAATTCTGTGTAACTCTGTGGTTTAGCAGTCACTGTATTGAGCCTCTGTGAACGGCAACACTTAGTATTCACCTGTGAAAGCGGTAAGTATACCAGGGTTTTTCCCCAAATGAAGAAGCACTGCAAAATGACTATTTCACTTGAATCTTCTTTTATTGATATACATGCCCAGTTTGTCTGCATACGTTTATTATGAGGATGAATGAAAATGAAAGGAAATCAATGGCTGTCAGAAATCTCATTTAAATAAGTGTTTGTCTGTCTAAGAAGATCAAAAGTCTATGGTTTGAAGTGAATGAGCTACAACATGCAAACATCACCATGGTTTTAAGAGATACTGATGAAAACCACATCATGTACTCCTAAGACCCTAAAATGCATTTCTATTACATTAAAACTGTATATTGATTCAGGTTTATTGGGTCAGCCTCTAAGAATGAATCATTACTATATCAAAGGTCTGGGGTGCTGTGCCTGTGTGGATACTATGATGTAACAGCTGCATTAGATATGCGTACTGTAGCACTGAAATCTTTTGACTTTCAGTATTCACAGCCCCTATCGAAAGTGACTTCTAAAGACAAATTCCTCATCAACGGTCAACAGCATTTTCTTTAATAGAGACATTATTTAATATAAAGTATTATTAGTAAAATATAGTAGCCCAGTGTAGAGTACTGCTGTACACGGAACCAGTAAAAAAAATACAAATTCAGTTCATGTTGCTTTATCATCTCAGAGTCCAGGAGCCTGATTTCATTTCCTGACTCTGGATACACGACAAAGACCGCACACTGCAAATATTGTTCTCCAGAGATTAAAAAGTCAGAACGCACAATAGGATGACACTTCAAAAAAAATTCTGCAGGTAACTGGGCTCGCACCTCTGATCAGCTGCCGATCGCTCACTTGTTCCCTGACAGACAGAACGAGGACGAGTTGCTCTCCGGCCTGTGATGACACACCTAAAACTGAACCGGGACCAGCACGGGAGGCCTGTTTCTGCCCCTCTGCTGGAACGGGTTTGTTGGGTGTAAAAATTTAGACAAAATACTATAAAAGGGCTAAACCTGTGTCTCATTCACAGCCGGTATGAAATCACAAACTATCCCACATACCAAGAGCAACGTCTGTGTTCTTCAATAAAGACGATTCCCTTTGTCCCTCGTTTCCTCTTTAAGAAATGAGACTAAATTGCAGATGCTGTAAAAGTACAGCTGATGGTGAGACGTGCTGTGCCGTATTATAACCTTTACAAAGGCAGCGGAGGAGACACGGCTCTAACAGCAGCGTGCCGACGTGACCGCTCAGCCTGCTCGGGCCTGGTCTCCGACTCTGAGGCGTTACAGTCCTCCTGGCGACGGCTCTGTCCCGAGATCCCGGTTATTTGGTTCCACCGCCACCGGGGCGGTTACCATGTCTGCAGTGGCAAGGGATTCCCCTCAAATGATGGGCGAGGCAGCAGACACACCCCGCTGCCCAGTGCTGCAGAGAGACTGGCTGGGTGAGGGGCAGCTCTCTCTCTCTCTCTCTCTCTCAGTCTCTTGCTCTCTCTCTCTGACTCGGCATAAATGGGAAGGGGTGGAGCAGGGCCCCCTCTGGCATTAGCTCTGGTCCTAGAGAGCAGCGTGGCCAGCTGACAGCTTTACTTGTTGACTCTCTGAGCCGAAGCTGATGCAGAAAGAAGTAACTTGCACTAATCTCAGTTAAAGCGTGTGCAGCCGAGGCTCACGCTCGGGCTACTTTTTTTGGGGGGGGTGGGTGTCCTTCAGCCTCCATGTGTAGAGGGAAATTACACAAAGGTGACCCTAATGGCTGAATATAAAGATAAAACCAGCACGTGAGGGCTTCTAGAAACTCTTACACCACCAGCAGAGAGTCACTATTAGTAACCACCGACACACTATCAACTCCTGCACACACACCACTGCCCCGCTCTGAAATAAAGGCGAGCGTGGGCCTCCTCGGAGGACCGATCCCTCCCCCGGTGGGCTGGCGGTGCAGATCCAGACAGAGGTGCAGCCTTTGTGAGGCTGCGAGCAGACGCTGCCTGTGAAATGGTGCACTAGGTGGGCCTGTGCTGCATCTTCTTGGCAGATGCTGCGGCACGCCTCTGTGGTGGCTGAGGAGGAGGAGGAGAGGATGGAGGAGGAAGGGGGGGGGGGGGCAAACCTGCTGGAAGAGGTCGAGGACGCAGAGATGCGGCTGGGGGCGGCTCACAGGGCACCAGAGGCTGAATTTGTCGTTTTTCTCTTGTCTTTCTTTCTCTCTCTCTCTCTTTTTTTGCTGCAATATGACATCCGCGGAGCTTTCTGGAAAGCTGTCCATCCACCGACACCCACGTCGGAGAGGTGGACGCGGTGTGTGTGTGTGTGTGTGTGTGTGTGTGCGTGCGTGTGTGCCGCTTCTGCGCAAATCGATTGCGATCAACCTTCAGCCAACATTGCGCCAAACGTGCGGCGATGAGAAGGGGGGGTGCACCCCCCCACCCATCATCTATCTACACTAAGGGTGGATGTTTCGTGCTCAGCATCATGTAAACCGGAACACGACCCCCCCTCAGCATCACGGCGCCTCTGCGCATCTTTCGACGGGATGGTTTTTTTTTTTGGTTTTGCGCTCCCCTTCCTCCCTGAGCCCTGGTCTCCTCCTGACAGGCCTCCTCTCCTCTCTTTATCTCCTCTCACCTCCTCTCTGTGACTGTGGGCTTTTTCTCGGTTTTAACCGGAGGCACCGGGCGCAGGAGGCACCGCCCCAACACCTCACAGTCCGCAGCTCACACAGATCCCCCACACCCCCCCTCTGACCGGCAGGAGGGACTCTGGCTTTATCGGGTCCCGGTCCCGTCCCCTCGGCCCCCCTAAAGGCGTGGACGAGCCTCGGAGGAGCTCGGGAGGGCCCGGCGGTCCCGTTACACGGCGCGTCGGCCGGACCCCCCAGTGAGGAGCTGTCCTCCCGCTCACAGCCCAGTCCTCCTCCGCACGGCCCCCCCTTTAGTCTCAACTCTCACACACCACTTTGTCCTGCTGTCACCCGGTGTGCCTCCTCCGGGTTAAAAAAAAATGTGGAGGGACCGTCTGCGCACTGCTGCCCCCCCCCCAAAAAAGCTAGGACAGCTAGCTCTGCACACACACACACACACAC
>JAOXYL010000078.1:4689652-4704382 GCA_028564955.1 Terapon puta
ATATATATATATATATATATATATATATATATATATATATATATATATATATATATATATATATATATATATAATTATTTATTTTTCACATCATCCCCAGTTTATTTGTTCAAATTTATTGTACTTGTTCATGGATTTTGGCTGTTTGCCTTTTGCTTTTTAAAAAAAGGCAAATTCATCCCTCTGGCATTTCAGTTTGGCAGAAGACCAGTCTCATTTAGATAAAAGCGGCGAGCACTTACGTAAACCGGAGCTCTCCCGGGGTGGTGTTGTGCGCTCCTCAGAACCTTTTGCCCCCACCACTGCTGCTGCAAAATGAAAAAGTGGCAGCGATTTTAGTCACCTTGTCCGCCTGTCTTTCCAGGGTCACACATGAAGAGCTGAGCCACCACTACCCCTCCTGTTGTAATGTTTTACCTCTGCAGGTGACACCCACATCCTCATAGTGGTAGCAGTTGTGGACGCCCCAGCCCAGACTGCTGCACTGGCTGAGGTCTGTTTCGCTCCCTTTGCAGTCCACATTGTCCAGCAGGATGAGTCCTGTGCCCTGTCCAAACTTGGAGCTGCTGCCCACCGCCACAGCCACTCCACAGTCCAGCTGCCGACACACCACATTGGCATCCACCATGTCCCAGTCGTCGTCACACACGGTGCCCCATGAGTCATTGTAGCGCACCTCCACCCGGCCTTCACACCTGTTTTGTCCATTCACCAGTTGCACTTTGGGGAGATAAGATAACTGTCAGAGCCTCACTCGGTCAGATTCACCCTAGTGTCTCTATCTTTGAGTGAGATGATGATTTTGCCACCTCACTGAAATATCTGAGACCCGTGAAAGCTCCACTGCCCGAGGGACATTTTAATAACATGTCTCTATTTAGAAACGTAGACAGGATGACCGACTAGCATGGCTCTAGTGTAATGATAGTTAATAGCAAGAAAAAAAATCCTTCTGGACACAATAAGCCATGTGACTCCTTGGAAGTGAGTGAGGTGGATGCAGGAGGGTGGGAGGTTACATAGCACATAAGTGGGGATTAGGGAAATGGAGAGCTGGGAAAGTGACCTTGTTTAAAAAGCCCCAGGCACCGATCTACCTTCTGTACTCTGTTTCACTGACACACAGCCAGCCACTGATAGGTTTTCATGGCCAGGCCTGGATGCAAACATGCTTTTCTGAGCGTCTGGGCGGGGTGCAGAGGTGGAGGTGGAGGTTGCGGTATCGTTCGTGCTTACCTTGGTACTGTGTCTTCATGTTGCTTTGCACGCCATTGGCTGAAACAGGAGGGGAGGAGGGGATATGGGAGAGAGCGAGAGAGAGAAAGAGTATGGTCAAATTATTTGTTGAAAGGAGGCTCTTGGCCTTCCATAGTTACTGTACTCTATATCTACTATATCTATTTTCCTGTAACACTAGACACAGACTGAAACCACAACAAGAGGCCTCTTCAGACCATGTGCCACAGCGGCTGCAGCAGAATTATGTTAGCCTGTGCCTTTAATTTATGTTTTCAGCCATGTTAGCAGCACACAGAGAAAAGTGGATGGGTTGCCAGTATACTCTGAGCAAACATTAGTTGTCCTCAAAGAATGACTATCTCTTTGTTGATCCCCTGGATTTTCAAATAGTGCCACCATGAGCTTGACATCTATGGCTTGAGTCATATTGCTCAATATCTATTGGATAGATGTGACAGATATGACTTCTAACTATCCTAACTATTGTCCCCCATCATGTCTTATCATTTGCCCAATATTGTATAACCAGATCCCTACAAAACTGTGTTGTGTGCTCATTAGAATATGTTGATATGCTAAGACGTTAAACCAAGATACCGTGGTAAACCCTAAACCTGTGTTAGCATTTTGACAGTACCATTTAGCACCAATCAGTGCTGTGTGTGAGTACAGCTTCACAGAGCTGCGAGCATGGCTGTTTACTGTTGGTTTTGTTATTCTGAAAGTACGGGACAAATATGAGGGTTTTGACGTCACACACATTTTCCCAGCTGCACTGGAGGATGTTGTTGGATCTTGTTTAGAGGGCAGCCTGAAGACGTATATCTCAGGTTTCAACCACACACAAAGACACCAGTGGGATTTTTTGAACCATCACACCCAATGTAGGTCAATTCACAGGCTTCTTCCATGTATGTGTGCCGTCAACACGTGTACATGTATATATAGGACTATTCATTTTAGCCCCAGGTGCTGGTAATCCATCTGTTTACTGTGACACATTCAGGTAACGTCTCTGGTTAATATTCCGGGTCACACCATTTCTTATTTTAAGGAGGGTCAGACAAGTGAAACATAAAATTAAATATTACTTACTGGATACAGCCCGTCTGTGTATTTTCATGTCTCCTGAAATTTAAAAACAAAAAACTGTTCGTTAGACACATTTTTGTATATCTGTAGGCTCCATGGAGAGACGAAGCCAATAAGCCAGTGTCAGCACATTTGAATAAACTACTCTCTGCGTATTTGTTGATCCATGATGTCCAGCGAGTGGAATTGATCCTGGCTCCCTTCAAAATAACTGCAGGGCTTTTAGCCAGCTATCCCTGGTAAACACAGGACAGACAGTCACTGTGGACACAAAAGCATTCATTTACAGGGAGTTTCCTCACAGGTACGGCTGGTTCTTGAGCACTGTTAACACCCCAAACGTGTGCACTGACACACAGGAAATCATCTCATGTGTCACAGGTGTTTCGGGTTAGTTTACTGCAATAGTCCTTCAGAACCCACTGTTAAAATGTGACATGTAGCATCAAAATGAATGTAGCCCATAGATTGGGGCAGCAGAAAAAAAAAATCTAAAATCATGAATGCAAACTGCCATCGCATCTAAGAGTTTAAGATACATACTGTAATAGTAGAAAACAGCTTTGGATAAAGTTTGGGAATCAGTTTCAATCCAATCTCTCGTCCTGAGCCAGAGTATGAAATATTACCCCTTTAAGGAAATTATATACTTTAATAAGCTGTTTTCTTCTCTTGCCATTGAGAGGGCACCAAACTTTAAGGCCTATTACTTGTCTATGTATATTTCACATTGTCTCCTTAAACAAAGAGAATCTGCCACAAATATAACTGAAGGAGTGCCCTTTTGCCACCACCCTAACCCTAACATGTTACATCAGGTTATTACTTCTTAAGTGCAAATGAAAATACAAATTCATAATTAGTCCATAAGAGTGAATGCCTTTAGTTTAAATTCTATTTCAGACTCTGTGTTTCATCTGACATCTGCTGTGTGTAGATACACTCACCGAGTCGCAGCAGCATACTGACGGCCACCAAAACGAAGGATCCCAGCAGGGACACCAGGAGCCAGAGGGCCGGGGTCCAGCACCGACACTCGCTCTCCACCACACGCTGGCCTCGCATGGCTGCCTGACTGACCATCCGCCTGCGACACACACGTTCACACACCGTCAGTCTGTCTCATCAGGCCTCCACAGTGTGGCCGACACTTTTCTACTACTACAAACCAATCACTATCTTTCTGTCCTGGTTCAGGGCAGCCTAATTATAGTATTGGATTGTTTTCTCTGATGGCGCCTGCAGCTGTTGTTATTGTGTTGTAGTAGGTACTGATGGTAGTCTGCGGTCAGGCTGGGGAAATGTGTAGCCGTATGTGTAAGTGTAGCTTTTATGATGTGTATCATCCCCTATGGATATAAAAGAGCTGTGGGAAATTTCTTATGGTGGGGAAAAGCAGCAAAAGTCAAGTAACATTGCTGTTTGTAAGCACAAAATGGCTGCCGTAACCAACCTGGCAGCAGGTAACAGAGACCGCAGGGAGAGAATCAGGGCGAGGCCTGCTACACTGATGGTTGGTGCTGAGGGACTTTCATTTCCATGTTTGCCAGCATCATCAACAGCTGGGTAGGGCTTGTGTTACAGACAGACAGCAGGCACCTGCTCCCTGTTTTTTTTTAATAATCAAGGGGATTTTCCTCCAGACAGAGAACATTGGGATTCACTGAGAATCACTCAGTAATCAGAGTTAGATAGTGCCGTGGCCAGACAATGAATACCCTGCATTCTTATCAAGTGAGAAACTGGGATGAATGATGGAATTCAAATACTTAAAGAAAATGCTATATTAATATACAGTACAGGGTGAGGATATAATTGGAAAAAATCACAATTTGAACACACATTTTAAAAAGAAAATGCAATACAGAGTATTACGAAATTTCTCTGGGGAAGTTGGAATGGCTGAAATGAAAATTTCACAGGTCCTCACAGAGGAAATATCCCAGAAATAACTCGAACAGTGTTGTTAAAAGCATGGTGTCATTAGGAGACCGCAGTGTGTGGTTTGGCCTTGGGTTGTTTGTCTCTTCACTGATGCAGAATTCCCCCTGACCTTACACAGGAATGTGTATTAGGGGATGATGAGGGGAGAATTTGATATTGGCCCCTCGAGATAGTGGACATTCCGAGCCCCGGGGGCACAAAAAGACATTTCTGCTTTCTGTGGTCCCCATCGTCAGGCATAAACGCTGCTTCCTGCAATCTGTCACTAGAACCCTCCAAAACGCTTAGGCACCTGATGACACTGCAGGGGCGCCTCTCGTCTCCCTGGAGAGCAGGAGGCAGGGGGATAAGGAGCTGGGGTTGAGGGGGGTGTCCAAATCTTGAGCCACTGTACTGTATACAAATATTTATCTTCAGTTTGTCGAGGTAAATTGATATGAAACTTGTGTGTGGCAAGAACACACCTAACAGCAGCGATAAAAACTTTGAAACAGTGCAGTTTTCCTCCAGGTTGGGTCCATTTTCACTGCACTGGTACATTGAGTCAAAAGGTGCAGCGCAGAGGGCCAGAGCCCCACAGAGAAGTCATTGTGTGTCCAATTGGGAGGTGGAGATTTTAACACCAGCGCAGCGCTCGAGAACCACGGCTGTCTCATTTGCAGACTGTACCAACAAACTACTCGAAACTCTGGGACAAATGGCTCAGTTATGAGGGATGAAAAATAATCTAGTCCCCAATGTTATGTTTTTCAATACTCCATTCATAGTAGGATGTAGCGCAGATCCGCTGGGGAATAATGTTGCCTTTTGTGTCGTCTCTGCTTCCCCTCCCTTCTCACTTCCCTGCGCTGAGAAATAGCTGAAAGATCTCGGCCCCACAAAAATACCCCATAATGTCTGAGACAAACCAGAGAATAATACTGTCAGTCTCTTTAACTGAGAGATTTTTATGCTGTTTAAGCAGTGAGTAAAGCACATGTGTCAACATGGATATGAATACAGATTTCTGTGTGCAATATCATGTTTCTGAAAAGTCTATTTAGAAAAAATGGAAAAAAATGACAGAGCAAAAGCTAGATATCTTTGTTCAATGATAGAATTTAAGCATTTATGGTTATAAGAAAATGTTTGACATTGTACGAACCGCCTTATGACATGATTGTACAATATGAACATGTGAATCAGAGTCTGTGCCTTCACTTTAGGATAAATGTACAGTTTTATCAAAAATAACTTCAGTGACAAAATAATTGAAGACATGCACAAACAGGTAAATGTTGAAAATAACCATGATAATGAAATAAAGTAAATGAATGCAAGCAAAAACAACTTAGGAGTTTCAAAAGATACTTACCTGTTGTGAAAGTATTTATCTTCAACCAAAATTGAAAAAAAAAACTAAATGGAATAGGTTTCCTCCCCACAAAAAAGCTAAAAAATGTCCTCAGAGCTCAAATAGCAGGCAGCTTAATTCCACAAGTCACACAGAAAACACAGAAACTTTGTGTAGAAATGGAGGCAGGCAACTCAGAGTATCCAGCGTTACTTGTATAAGGTCTTTCATCTCCTTAACCCTGCATGACTATAAGTACCTGGCATCAGTGACAGAGATTACGTAAAACAATAAATACCAGAGCATTGTATGTTAATATCCTAACGCCCTGTACCTCTCTATGCTTAAAAGAAGCAGGAGGGGCAAAAAAAAATGACAAAGACGATGAAAGCTAACCCTTCAGTGGTACCTCCGCATCTCCAGTTTCAGGTAGCGCTCACAGAAGGTGCAGTCCTGCTCATCTCTGCACAGGGAGAGGAGACAGGGCTGTGGCTCAGGTCCTGTGTGTGTGTGTGTGTGTGTGTGTGTGTGTGTGTGTGTGTGTGTGTGTAAGTAGGACTCGCTCACACAGAAGTACTCCAACTGTGCCCCCGCATGAGGCAATGAAAGGTAAAAGTCAGAATAGTTTAGTTCATCGAGAGTTTTGAACATTTTAAGAATACAGTCATTATTTAGTCCCACAGAAAACTGAAAAAAATAACATCTTGGCTGCTTAATACTGCAGCTTTAAACAGCTTTTGTTTAATTTCCCTTACCATTGAATGCTGCATTTGACCATTTAAAGCTCCCAAAGCTCCTCCAAAATCTTTCATCACGCTGTCTTAAAGATTTTACCAACATGATCTCAACCTCAGTTTGCACATCCACTAGAAGAAATATTATTCCACAAACTGTGTATTTCATGGATCCCTGCACTCCACCTCCTTTAAATCTTTTCTGAAAGTCTCTCTTAGCAGCTTAATGTGTTTCAATGTGCTTTCAGACACACAAGATATTCTATAGACGTTTCAATTGCGTGTCTCCTAACAAGAAAAAGCCCGGGGCCTCTTTGAATTGTGCAGCAGACTAACAGCAATTGCTTCCAAACACTAATCCTTCCTGAGCCGCAGAGAAACGTGCGGGCTGTCTACGGCCATTGACAGGCTTTTCAAGGACCAATTCAGGGCTCCTTCTTGCGGTGTCACCCGAATTAGCAGCCGGGCCAAAACGTGGGGATTCTGTTACACTAAGCTCATTTTCTGAACCACCAGGATAGGACTGAATAAACACAACAGCACATAGCCACAGCTACAGAGTTATTCATAAGTTATTCATTGCTGTGAAAACTAGTTTTTGTGTGTGTGTGTGTGTGTGTGTGTGTGTATGTGTGTGTATTACTGACCCCCAAAGAACTAGTGAAGGTGCTAACTAGTCATCAGTAAAGTTTTTTAAATGTGGATTTGAGTGTTATCACCTTACTAACATATGTTATCTTGCTGTTATTGCAACACATATTCACTCATCCAGGACTGACTGCACTACATTAGCAAGCTTGACGACTGCCTACAGGCGGCACCTCCATGGTTGCCTGGAATCGAATCTGGCACCCATGTTCAAATATTTTGCAACACGTTGGGATTGATTTACTGTACTACAGTCTGCATCTGTTTACCGTGAAGGAAGAGGAAGCAGCCACTTGATTCCTGTTAATTGGGACCCGACTGAGCACTCAAAGTGAAGAAATGACATTCAGTAAATTATAATCTCGCCACAAAGCACTGACAAATATGCACACCAGGGAAAAGCAAGACAGATGACTGATGACCTCTCTTTCTACTGTGCAACAATATAAAAACACAGGTCTATCACAGCCACAGTAACCATAGTAATGACTGTGATGTTTCAGAAAAAAAAAAAATTTTAATATAATTTTCACTGTTGCCTATTTTTTTCTTCTTTGCTGTCTCTTAGTATTTACACAGTCAACGATGTATCTACAGGTGGCAACTCTCCCCCTGCATGTGTTGGAGGGTGCAGGTGTTAGTGGACACTTCCACACATATTAGGATTTCACAGCTGTGTTGAGACATACAGCGAAAGTGAGATGGTCAGCAGCTGCAGCATATACTCGACCTGGCCGATATATGTACTGTGACTGTGAGTTAAAAAGCCTATTTTTGTTTTATCGCTCAGAAAATCTGTCCCTTTGTGAGACTGATGTACTGTCTCCTCACCTCACATTGTTAATGGCTTATGCTACCTTTGTGGACACACACAGTCACAGTTAAAACTAGAATCCACCGTACTCACATGTTTGAAGTTTGATGTATTTCTTGCAAAATAAGTTCAGTGAGCTCAGATGTTTGCTCCGGTCTACGCCACCGCTGATAGAGCTAAAATGAAAAGACGGAACAAAGCTCCTGCGGACAAAAGGCCTGAAGGAAGAAAAGGTTCGAGGAAGACCAGTCTCCTCATCTCCCAGTTGAATTTCTGAGCAGACACACACAATGTGAGCAAACGGGCCACTCTCAGTTGGGAATTATGAAATTTCTAGAATAGACGTCTTGTTAGTGTGTTGATGGCTTGGTGAGGTCAGCTATTGTACATGTTCTTGGAGTGTATTTTACATAACTCCAGTGGCGCAGACTGAGTAAGCGGTGGCAAGTTCATAGATGGCCTTGGGTTGTATGTCGCGGTGTCCGGCTCCGATAAAGATATGGGCCACTTTTCCGCTTTTGTGGCCTGGTTATGAGGGTCTTGAATTTGAACTTGACACAACTAGTGCAGTGTGACATCCTGTTACCTTTGTCTTGGACAATTCTTCTAAGTGGGTCATGAAGACAGGTAGTATTCTGTGTCTTAGGTGGTGAAAACTGTGACACAGTTCACAAATATCAAGCACACATCAAGACTTTGATTTAAGTCCTTTATTGCAATGTGATGTCTACATTTCGTCATCAGAAATGAATGACAGCAGTGAGTTTTATGGGTAAAATGTGGGCTCAGTAGATTCCTGGAATAGAAATTGATCTGACATGTTTGTTTGATTTCAGTAACAAAATTCTGTTGGTATATTACATAACAGCAAGGGTATTATGTTTACGGTAAGGAAACACCAGCGTTGAATGGAGCACTATGCCCCATGCAGGTGGTGCCACATAATGCCAATGTACGACAGGATGCACACTGAGTCACCATAAAAAAGCAGACTCAAATATCTGGGAACTAAACGACAGTATAATGGCACAACCCGCCTCTGGTCATTTGGCTTATTGTGTGAATGGAGACAATTTAGGTTTTACTTGAAGCTGCCGTTTCAATACAAATTACATGCAACAATTTGTCATGTGGATATAAAGCTGTTGTCAAAAATTATTAATGGACACAAAAGACACTTTATTCTTGTAAAAGATCAGATTCCCTCAGATGAAACTGCATAGAATAGGAAAACAATATATTGTATCTATTGCTGGTCATATTATTAGAATTATATTGAGGATGGGTTAAATTTATACCTAGAATATGTACACAAAGGGGGATATTAGTATTCACTGTAGATATCAGAGTATATTTTGGAATGTGTCCAAAATGACTGAAGTCACATGTGCCAGAACATGTTATGCTATGATATGAGACCATAGGGACAGAAATGTGATCACATCGTGTGGCCTCAGATCAAAACTGAAGACACATGGCAAGAGAAATAAGCTCAACAAAGGTCCATGTACAACGTACTTATAGGTAAGTACTGCATGTACAGATCACAGTCACGGCACGTGTACAGTGGAGTCAAGACTTGCCCAGCACACAGAAAAAAGATAGTTGTTATCTTTTATCACGAAAGTCTCAGGAGTACCATTACTGCCGTTAAACACACACAGTTAGAAGAAAACTGTGCTGAATGATTAAGGGGATGCAGCAGCAGGCACTGGGATTTTTGTAGCACATTTGCTCTCCCTCTCTCTGCGCTCCTGCCTCTTCCCAACAGTCTGCCACACGTGAGCAGACAGAGATGGAAATGAGAGAGAGGGAGCGGCCCAAGGACACCCTGATAACACAGAGCGGTATGCCGACCGTCTCTTTCAGTCTATCTCTGTCTCCTTCACCCTCACAATGGACACAGAGCACTAGAGATGCTGCCATCTCACACACCGGCATGACTGATGTAAAATAAATCACATTACGAAAACACAGTGCAAAAATATGGGCTGTTTCTTTGCTTGTACAAATGCCACCCAGTGGTCAGACACGGTATGCTTTGCCTCTTTGATGGATTTTGGCAACATGATATTGAAAAGGTATGTACATACCTTTGAGGATTTATACATTTCAATATGATTGCCTTTGCCAAATAATGAAATCTCAGGAAGCATTTTATCAAGGTCCCAGGGATCATATTAAACAGTGCATTCCTGTTGATTATACCCTCACGTGCAGAAGAAAAGTGGTACATAACATTGGGACGATTGTAATAGGAGCAATCTCATCATATTAGATGAAACTCTACTGTACGAACAAGCTGTTGTGATAAAACATTACTGTGGGCAGAATGTAAGCATAAAGGATTCAATTCCCGATGAAAGGAAATATAAGATGGTTCCTAGTTCTCACCCTCCCGATCAAGTAACATAAAGTGAAGAGAAATCAGGGCTGCTGAAAAAACAACAATGTGTCACGGTGGTATCTGCACTCTCTTAGTTTACTACAGACTTTCTCACCCTCCCCAGCCCCTCTTTGTCCACCCCTTGGTTCCTCATTAGAACATTAGTCTTGCACACTTTCTTCGTTCTTCGTTTCCTAAACATGTTTCCTGGTCATGTTTAGACCCTGTGCCACCGTCCTATGTTTATCTGACTGCATAGCTTTACCATCATCATTTTTTAGCCATAATCCTGTTTTCAGTCTTACTACTAAAGTGTTTTTCTCACATCCTGTGTGCTTGCCAGCAGTCTTTGGAACCTGACTTTGAGCTTTGATTTAGTCAACTTATTTTCAGCCCAGCCTGCTGCGTTCTGTGTCTGCTGCCTGCCAGTTATCCAAAACTGTGACACAAGGGACGCTTTGAAACACATGCACACAAACATCAGAGATACTCCCCTTTCATGGAACTGTGTAGATACCTGAAATTGCACTGCAAAAGTAATGTTACAGGTACGAGATGGCAAATAAAAACAACTTTACTATTTAAATTTAGTGTTTATATTGAAATTTACAACAATATTAGATTGGATCATGAGACTGAGGCAGTTCTATGGAATTCCACCATCATTAATGGTATTATATACACCTGAACCTTTTTTACAGTGACATGTGGAAAAAGTCTTGTGTGAAAAGAATCAGATTATTCATAATATTGAATACTTTCTCAAAAGAACATTGTGGTAGTTTCTAAAATTTCTCCCATGATATCACACTCGTTTCATAACATCAAGTTGTTCTCCAAAGTTCATAAACACCGAGATCTATTCACCAACAAAGCCCTGGCGTACATTTAACATGACAGAAAGGAAAATAATGGGAGATTTGCATTGACTTTAGTCTGTGGTTTTGTACCTAAGAGGCATAATAAATAGGAGAATCTTTTTTATCTTAAATACAAATTGAATAATTACCCTTTATTCAGTTTTTTTCAAACAATAATCTATTTTAACGATCTCTCTGATCAGGGTACCCAAGGCAAACATATAAACCCTGACAGCTCTGCACTAGCAGCATGGAGCCACTAGTGGTCATCCACCTACCATAAGTTGAGTGGACGCAATGGTTATGTTGCCTTCATAACTATCGGAAATTTTTGCCACTATTCTATAAACGCGCATGATCAACTCAACAAATCTGCGAATGCACCCAAAAAGAGGGGAATCTTCAATATTAACTGGAAAACGGAGGCTAATATTAAAATACGACGTGAAGGAGTTGTATGGATGCATGCACTAACCTCTGAGAGAGATACTCCCCAAAACGTTGATTATATCCATCTAACATGAAATATTATATTATTGCACTCTCCTGGCACTTTTGCCGCAGAATAATTCTAACCTACTGCTTTTTACTTTAAAAATAACTTTGTGAGTGGAAATCTGTTCCTAATAAGAGTCATTTTAATAGCTGTATAGCAGGTAATTAAGTGGTGTGTTAAATAACGGAGTGTTCCTGAATGCAGCGCTGGCCGTGGTCGGCCCGACACGGTGACACCGACTGACCGACACATAAACAAACCTCCTGTGGCATGGCTCCACGGACCTTTAACTAACAATGTAAGGCTGCTACTGCCGCCCACACGGCTCACTGAGGCCGAAGAAAACACCTCGGCTGACAGAGCACGGCTTCAGTGATGGAAAGTCAAAGTTAGAAAGAGTTGAGTCCGCCGAGAGGTGAGTTTGTTTCAAGTTGTGTTTAGTAAACTTAACGGGCAGCTAACACCGGCTAATAAGACCGAGCAGCTGCTTGTCAGCACGGACTGTCATCACCTCAGTAAACAGCCACACCGACACCGGCACCAGCCACGGAGACGTTCAGCAGTTTGCTAAATGAGGCTAGTTAATTAGCCACTGTCCCATCCTTTGTAATAAGAGACACCGCGAAGTCAGCTAGCGGGGCGCGTGAACGGTCTCCATGGTAAAAGCTAACGGTGCGCGGTGGTTTGATGGATGTCTGACCGGAGCACTTGTTGCATCCTCAGCTGACTCTCCATCAGCATAAACTCTTTTAATCTCACTGAGAATTGACCGATTTTATGTCATTTATTTCAAAGTTGTCAGTCATGCATCTGGTGATAGTGACAATTGTTCATTTCGATAGTTTATTGTTTGTATTGGACAAATAAAAAGATAATCAGATATAAAAAACAGCCATTTGCTTTGTTAGGCAGCTATAATAAACTGTGGTGGGATTTAATGTAATATGAGCAGCTATGTTATTTCCACAGTTTTCTTGGCTCCTCACTGCACAGATGGTTTCTCCATTTAGAAGAAAAAACACAAGTTTAAATGTGCTTGCTTTCTTAATGATCTTAACAGTGCTGCCTTTTTTTTGTCTCTGATCCTCAAACACAGAGGACCAATAGTTCAATATCATCATCATTTCTACATTCATCCTCCACCCTCTCATCTGTCCAGTGACCTGGTGTGATAACCGCATGCTGCATGTCTTGGTAACCTCCCATCGACCCACGCTCTCTTTAAGTTCTGCTGCATGGCTCCTTCTTTAGAGATGAGTGCGTCTCGCCGCCCCTTGCATGTTGTGCCGTGAGTGTGACATCATGAGGAAGGACAGGGATAACCCTCTGGCTCTGTCGTCCAAGAAACCGCGCCAGGGCCAGACGGACTACGGGCGAGAGCTAGAGAGGCTGCGTGCTGAGTTGGAAGCGGAGGAGGCCCGAACTCAGCGGGCCCGCGGACACCTCTGTGTGGAGCTCAGGAACCTGCGGGAAGAGGCGGAGAGGGAACATCAGAGGGCTGTGAGGGAGCTGTCGGCCAGGCGAGGCTGCCAAAAGGACAGGGCCTCTCACGGACACTGGCGTCTGCTGGACAAGGAATCGAATGTTGAAGACTGTGTGGTTGAATCCACGGGAAAGGGGGCTCTTTGCTTCGGAGCAACCTACACAAATCTGGAGCAGTTGCTCCTGACGCTGTATGAGACAATAAGTGGTGAGCAGGTTGTCTACAAATCACATCATAGGGAGGAGTCGGAGCTAGAAAAGGCCATCTTCCTCTGCCACCTGCTAGAGGCCCATGGAAGACGCCTCTTACAGGGGAAGAAGCGAGCGGGACACTCCAGCTACGTTTCTAAAAGTCTGTCAGGAAAGCAAACTCAGAAAGGCAGCAGTGACTCCTGTCAGGCAGAGCCTCCACTGACACACTCCAGGGCCTTGTCACGGGGATCCCAAGGTGCCCCCCGCTCACCCAAGAGGCAAACCAAACGGGACCAGTGGGTGCAGCCTTCAGGGAGGGTCCTCTCTGCAGCTGACCCTCGCACCAGTGCTGCAGCTGTGGACACCTGTCACGGCGGCTCTCTGAAAATTTGTCGCCCTCACAACGCTCCCCATGCAGACTGGGACGAGTCCCCTGGGTCAGGCATGTCATCGCCCTCCAAATGCATGGACAGAAACATGGAGGTAAGCTATTTCAGACTTCCAAATTCCACACATGGTTCCCAGATTAAATAGAGTGTGTCCAAGTGAGTATTGCTGGTATTTCCTCTTATTGCTTGAACTCGAGAAACTGTGAGTCGACGCTGTTGGTAGCGGTCTTGGAACATGGAGGTTAATAAGATCACAACATCAACTAAGATTAATATGGTATATTAAATCTCAGCCTCTCCTTTTTAATTGTTTTGTCACGTGAAAAGAGGACATTGGGTGCCATATACTGTATGGGCATGATAAATCAAAAGAAGTTAGAGCGGCCAGTACTTTATGGAGATGTGTTGGCAGTGAATGCCTACAGTCTCACTGATTTAAAGAACATTACTCCCGCACAGAATGTATTCATGATATTACTCGAAGATGGAGTGATGGATGAATCAGTGACTTGCACAGTCATCAAGATGTGAAATTTAAATTGAAAGACAACATGTTGGATCAGTGTGAATTTTATAAAGGTTGACCCATGCAGTGTTGAAATAATTTGGTCACTTGTGCTTGTCTTTACCTATGAGATACCCAGAATTGACTAAAAACTTACAGCAAATATTTATATTACAAGGATTTATTAATTTTACTTCATGTATACTGTTTGCTTAATCTAAGATTAAAATATGAGGAACTAGTGAGAACAAGATTTGTATTGAAGTGTTTTGTGTGTCCTTGAATTGTAAATTGCAAACATAACTGAGGAGAACCAAACATCTGGTAGCGTTTCAGTGACGGGTTTATTCTTTTTAGAAAGAGACTGAACAAAGAGTACAAAACACAATATAATTATGATGCAGAACATGTTAAAAACATAATCAAAGGACTTTGGTAAAAATACATGTTCATCTCTATTGTTTGGTCTTTGGTTGTCAGAGAAGGGTGTGAGCGGAGAGGAGGGGTTGGCAGTGGGTGGATCTGTTTATGTCTCTTGTTTGGGAGTGGCAGAAGTGGGTCAATGTGCCTCCGTCTCGTAAATTTGAATCAAGTTTTCATGGAGAGGAAATTGAAT
>JAOXYL010000078.1:4740145-4754782 GCA_028564955.1 Terapon puta
CTTATTTTCTTTTTAAACAGTTTGGACACATGAAATAATGCCTAAAATGATCTCTTTTAGTTTCTCTTTTGTGTATCAGTAATAGAAATGTTGGCTAATCATGACATTAACTTAACATTTCACCTTTATGTGTGTATGTGTCACATCGCAGCTTTTTGTAGCAAGGCTGAGACTTAAAAGCACTGGCATTTTAGATTCCTTTTCTACAACAAAGCACTGTGCTCAAGCTCTTTCTTCAACACTGTTCATGTGTTTTAGACTGTACAGGTGGCTCATGGGACATGGTGTCTCTGGGTGAAATAGCCTTCTGGAGTCTCGAGGGAGGTGACACTCTCTCCTGCCCTGAGGGTAATGATCCGCTCGGTACTCTCTCTGTCTCTCATAATTTGTGTTGGACGCTGTCACAAAAGCATGGCATGCTCTAACCCTTCATCCCACCCACACCGTCACAGTCCAGCAGACCTTGTGTGTAATGTTCGCCATCACATGAGGGTCGGTGCCTGTGGGCCACGGTGAGAAAGGAACCAGCTAAGCCCCTTAACAGTGTTGGTGTGACACACATTTCAACAAGGTAGTGACCTCTGACCTCAGACAGATGGAGAAAGGATTTTTCCTCTGCTGTTAATCAGCCAGGTTCAACCTTGAGCCTACTGCATGTCAACCAGTGACCTCACCCACCTTGCTGCTCATGGATTCAGCCAGGTTGACCAGTGAGAGGGCCGGCGTTGTCTGTTAAAGTCGTGGATTATCGATTATCCTCTCCCTCCCTCTCTCCCGCTAGATGTGGCGGCTGCCCTGCGGATGGGGGCCACCCCCCACGCTGCCGGGCTGTCCAGGGTGGAGCGCTCGCCTGTCACCAAGCATCGGGAGCTGCCCACCATCAGTGTCAGCAAGTCAGGCTCTTCCTCCAAGTCAGAGACCACACACCTCAGCCCCAAGTCCGACACCCACCTCAGTCCGCACAAGTCGAGCCCAACACATGAGGTACAGGCCTCCACCATTTACAGGCCACCACCTGTTACTTATTTTAGAATGAATACTGTATTTTACTTCATATGGTGGTAACAAACATAAGTGAACATCACCATCATATAAATGTGTCATATTTTGCCCGACAAATAAAACAACAAAAAGCCAACAAAACAATATGGAGTAACAAATAAGATTTTTAGATTGTCTTCATTGTGATTCCCGTGGAGCAGTGGTATGACTGATGCTGATTTGCTCCTGGAAAAATGTTATATTATATTACATTTACTTAATTGTAGTTCATTAGTTATGTTTTGCCACATAGAGCACTGATTTGAATTAAATATTATTAAATACAACTACACTAGACTACTACTACAACTGCAGTTAGCCAGTTACTAGATTAAATGTTCTTATTAGTCAGTGACATACTTAAGTTAAGCAATACTGGTAATTCATGGCAAAACTCAAGGAGAATGTGCCACCTTTTACAATATGATACGGTTAACAGGCACTGAAACCCTTGTTTTATGGCTTCTACTTCATATATGAAAGCCACTCTAATGTCTGCTAGTTTATATGGTTTTCTTTTTACCTGTATTTGCTACGTTTGTCTGTTAATGTCCACCCAGGTTATGTCATTGTGCAGGACTCCTGCCTGCAGCTCTTCTGCTTTCTTTGTTTCTACATACACAAGCAGATTGCTCATCAAGATTACTAAGACAGCCATGCACGATCACATTGATTGTGTGGATTTAATGGATTAAAAAGCCCTCCTTGACCTCTGTGTCATCTCACGCGAGTGCAGGCTGCAGCTGAATATGCTCGCGCTCCCTCGTCTCATTCATAAGACAGGTTATTTGAATCCGCTGCTGTGATTTAGTGTTTTTGTTGTGCCGTCTCCCCAGAGAGTCTGTGTCTGGTCTTGCATGACAGACAGGTTGGTGGTCCTTTCATCTAGGCACTCGTTTGCCCACAGTTCAATAAAGCTCATATTTAGCGAGATAATCCACTCGCCACTGTGGATTATGAAGGTTATACAGTAGTAGTTGTTAGTGATTATCCTTAAAAAGGTCCTAGAGCGCTATAAATATACAGTCTCTCTTATTGTATCATGTGGAACCGCAATGAATGGAATTCAACCTCTAAATCAGCTGTCAAGGTGATTCTCTACAACCAGCTGTGATTCATTGGTGCTAACTCACCACATTACAAAAATGTTTCATGATATTATGCTCTGTGTTTACAGTATTTTGCAAGTAAAAAAAAAGTTATTTACAGTCAGCAGTCAGGCTTTAACCTCACTGTCTGTCAGCGATTTGTATATATAAAATGTACACTCATCAAACACCACATTTAACAAAAACTTTTTTGAGAAAAATTAAAATTATTATTTTTTTTTTACTTCTGTAAATGCGTATTTGCTATATTGGAAGAATAAGAAGATTTGTTAAATATATTTTTTTCATTAGCTTGTGAAGACACTAATGCAGTGTGTGGATTGCCTGAAGGTCCCGGTGATTGACCTTCTGTTCATGGTGTTCTCAGGTGGACACAGCCAGTGAAGTAGAGGAGCTGGACATTGATGTCGCCCCTGCACCATTCACAGCCAGCCGAGGAGCTGCAAAGCTTCAGGTTTTCATTGCAAGATACAGGCAAGTGTTAAACAAAGGCAAAACCTGATTCACTACCACAACAGTTTGTTAATATGTGATTAAAAATAACTTGTAAATTAATATCAACAGCTATAATCCATATGATGGCCCCAATGACAACCCTGAAGTGGAGCTTCCACTCACTGCTGGGGAATACATCTATGTGTACGGGGACATGGATGATGATGGCTTCTATGAAGGTATTTCTGGAGTATTAATTGTTTTTTTGCACTTCATATTTCTGTCTTTAGATGGTATTCAGTGTCTTACTGCGTTTCCTTACAGGTGAGCTGATGGATGGACGGAGAGGGCTGGTCCCCTCGAACTTTGTGGAGCGTGTATCAGACGACGATGTCATGAGTACTCATCATCCAGAGACGGGGGACATGTCCCATAACTCCCTGCTAGACAGCAGCCTGCACAGTGCCAGCCACCAGCATCACCTCCACACGGGCGTCAGCGCCTCAGAAAGGACAGAGGCCCCTGCTGCCTCTGGTCCTGCCTCAGCCCCCTCAGATTCAGCATCGGCCTTGGCTGTCCCAGCCCCCCTCACCAACGGCCTGGACTTGGATTTGGAGGAGGTGGGAGTGGACATTGTGCCTTACCCACGTAAGCTCACCCTCATCAAGCAGCTTGCCAAGAGCATCATCATCGGCTGGGACCCTCCGTTGGTGCCGGCTGGGTGGGGCAATGTGTGGAGCTATAATGTGTATGTGGACCAGGAGCTGCGGCTCAATGTGCCCTTCGGTGCCCAGACCAAAGCGGTGCTGGAGCGGCTGGACATAAACCTCAAGGCCTACCGTGTGTCGGTGCAAAGTCTGACCGAGAAGGGCCTCTCGGACCAGCTGCGCTGCAGCATGTTGGTCGGTCGGGACGTTAGTGTGGCGCCCACACAGCTGCGTGTGGAGAGGATCACTGCCACCTCTGCCAACCTGACCTGGCTGCCCAGCAACAGTAACTATGTGCACATTGTGTCCTTGAATGAGGAGGAGTATGAGGTGGTGAAGGCTGGCTGCTGCTCGCTGTGCCTCAATAACCTCTTGCCCAGCCTGCAGTACACAGTCAAAGTGGAGGCACGGCCGCACCGCACACCATGGGAGTTACCTGTGGAGCGACGTGAACACAGAGGCGCTACAATCACCTTCACCACACTGATGGCAGGTCAGGATTTAGAATTTTATTTAACATTATTATTCTCTAAAGGCTAAATACACTGACACAGTGAATGGGCCATGAATAAGTCATTTTCTCCCACTGATATCAGACAAAATGTATTAAAAGTATTTCTGCCGGAAAATAGCCTGACTCAAATATTTGATCCAGACAAAGAGTTTTGGACACCTTTTTGAGAATATTTTCTAAATGACAGCTAATGTAGCGCTACAGTCGATTCCCTCAGATCATTCAGAAGTGTATTTTTTCCACATAGCTGTGGACCAGTACCCACTATTGGTATAGGCATCAGTTTCAAACATCATAAGGCCGCAGAATAAAATGACTTGGCCTGACATTTTCTTGAGTGGACAGTGCACTACACAAGTACACTTCCACTCTGATGTGCTTCTGTCAAACAAGCTACCTCCCCCTATGATTCAAAATACATCAGTTAAAGATTACACTCTTACCATACATGGTTACCATGATTACAAATTTACCATAAACTAAAGTGATGTTTGGTCACATGTGTATGACTGTGTGTGTGTGTCTTTCAGCAGCTTACTAAAGTTTTGTGTGGACAATATGATGAGTCTAAAAAGCTAAAAGTCTACTGCTGGTTCTGTGCAGCTCTCACATAATATTAGTGAACTGCTGGATAGCAATTCTTCACTTAGAACAACAGAGGAGGCAGAGCTATATGAACCCAATGGGTTGTATCCTGTTGTCCATATTAAGATGGATTATGTTACATTTATTGAATAGCCAAAGAAACTTGGCACAGATTGAATTGCTTTAAAGGAAAGGCAGATAGGTGAATAGTCATGACAGACGTCATTCTTTATCATGCCCACTATTCAAGTATTCCTACTGACAAGATGATTGAAGGTTCTGCTTGATCTTGCTATGTTCCTTACCTGCCCAAAAAGCACTACACAGGAGTAAAATGGGAGGCTCAAAGAATATGGAATTGCATGTAAAGCAGGAGACTCAATGCGAGGATTTGATATTTTTGTGAGAAGTCTCTGAGTTTAGGACATTAGTTGATGTCAATCTGTGGTGGCATATTGCCATTCTGCTCCTCCCAGTCCACGATATTTTATTTTTCATGATTAAATGTTTGGCCTGTACATTGTGTATTTGTGATTAGTGTCAGTAGATACGAGTTGTATTTCTCTAAATGATCATTCAAATTTCCTTAAGTTTCATGCCCACAGTCTGGGAACGCAGGTATATGGTTTCTAAATTTCTTAATGTTCCTCTAGAATTTTAGATCGCCTTTTCTTTTTATTTTTTGGTAGAGTCGTGCCCATTGTGATAATTATGCCTTATCCCAAGCACTGTATTTTAAATATGAGTAAATCTGTTCTTTATATGTAAACATTTCTCTACCTTTTGCTTGCCACTCGCTGTGGTATGATGTTTTCAATACCTGCAGGTCCCCCTGATGCTCCTCTGGATGTTCAGCTGGAGCACGGTCCCTCCCCAGGGATTGCCCTCATTAGTTGGCTGCCAGTCACTATAGATGCTGCTGGAACCTCCAATGGGGTCCGAGTCACTGGATACACTATATATGCTGACAAGAAAAAGGCAAGAATTTGGCAGTCTTGACCTCACTTTCAATCAACCAGCATCTGTTTGTAAGCTGGTGTACTGTATTAAATATCAGTATGATGGGAATTTAACAAACTACTTGTTCTTCAATCCAAGGTGCTGGAGGTGTCTTCCCCAACAGCCGGCAGTGCCCTACTGGGCCCCTCTCAGATCCAGTCACTGCAGGCAGCTCGGGAGCTCACTGTCCGTACCATGTCCGCCCACGGGGAGTCCTGTGACTCTCTGCCAGTCGATGTGCCCTCCAAGCTGGCTGCCATCATGGCAGGCCCAGCTATCGCCGCTCCAGTTGTGCCACCCCTGCCCTGCGTCCCTGCCACTAACCTGCCCTCACCGTCGTCCTACGGGAACTCTGCTGCCAAAGTCTCCATGCTGCCCGGCTCTTTGCCATCAGACACACACGTCACTGGCCTCACTGTGGAGAATGCTGCCAACCCTCCTCATGCTCTCCACTCAGAAGATCTTATCTCATCTGCCTCTTATGTGAAGGCCTGGGCCAACCCCTCTTCTGCTGCTGCCTTGGCTGCGTGTGAGGCCATGTTACCAGTAGCCCCCACCATTACTCCAGTGGTAATCCCATGACATCCTCCTACTTTATATATTAGCGACCACAGCTTGTTTATTTGTGTTCTGAAAACAACTGGGAATTAGTTGTTTTTTTGCAGAATAATAAAGTAAATTAAGTGTTGTTATATTGACTATCTCTCTCATCTTCAGATTAATGTGACCTCACCCACCAACTCAGCACCTCAACCATCTCCAGTAGCAGCACCGTCACCTCCACTAGCACCGGTAACGGCAGCCACAGTGTTGGAGCAGCGCAGAGACACTGACAGCCCTGGAACAATACGTCCTTTCCCATCTATCACAGAGTTCATCGAGGACCCCAGTGCCAAGCTCGGTACCCCCGAGCGCATCCCTACCCCACCCAAAGCCCCCATAACAGACTTCCTCAACCCTCAGGACACGCACGTCCACCGACCCCCTAGCACTTCACCGCTGGAGTCTGAGGTAGAGGAGGAGCTAGAGAATACCCGCTTGGTGTCCATCGAGGAGTTCTTGAGACAGGACCAAGAGCCAACATACTGTAGGAGGCAGCAGGTCAGCCCTCATTTGTTGACACTGTTTGAAAATTGTTTACTATTCACTAATAAATAATCGATTGATGTTGTCATTGAGCAAAGGGCCCGTTATGATCTCTATCAGTTTTCCCTAGTTAAACTAGTCATATCTGGCAAATATAGAAGGACGTAAGCTAGGTGAGAAAAAGACCAGAAAACCCTGTCATGTTATTGTTTAACTTCAGTCATTTATTTTGCTCAGAGTTCAGTGGAATAACTGATACAGATTTGATATATAAATAAAATTATAATGGATAGTCTTTTAAAACGTTGACATATTTTGCTGCAGAGCTACAGCAGAGGGCTTGTGGAGCCTCCCAGTGATTACCATGCAGACAACAGCCGCTCAGATCTGTCTGACATCCTGGAGGAAGAGGAGGAGGACCTTTACTCTGACCACCTTGGGGAGACACAGGCCAGGGGCTACACAGTTGGAGCTAACCGGGTAAAGCAATAAGAGCGCTACACTTCCTACATTTGATTTGAAAGAGTTCAACCAGTTCATATGTTGCAACCAAATGCACCCAAATGGGCTTTTTTTTTCATTGAAATCCCTCTTTTAGTTTGTCTTGCTCAGTTAAGTTCTCATTGAGGTTCTTTTTTTCCTCTGCCATCGTTTTGATCATGCTTGATTGAGATTATTTTATTTTTTCTTCCTCTCTTTTCTCTCCTTTCTTTGCATGGCCGGGTTGACCTCTGTTCTGTCTGCACTTCCTTTATTTTCACTGAACCATATATAACAATGAACAATGATATCCCGTCATCACCGACCCATTCTTGCTTGCTTTGAACTGTGGTCCTCGTAGTCGCGCAAGCTGGAGACTCCAGACAGTGATGAGGAGGTCCTTGAGAGGATCCTTAAATTGCCTCCTCAGATCTCCCACAACACGCAGCTGTTCAGCATCCCTGAGGTCACCGAAGAGGAAGACAGCAGTCAAGAAGAGCCTTTAACCCACCGCAGTCAGCCTCAGCCCAGGCCCAGCCACCTTCACCCCAGAGACTCAGGACGTCCCCACCACGCTCCTCACCATCACCCGCATCACCCCAACCCACAGCCACACATTCCCCCACACCATCACCACTTCAACAGGGATCCCAGATCCCTAACCAAAGAGCCTTTACTCAGGCACGGACCCTTGCAGGTCAAGCCTAAGACACAGCACAGGGTGCACTACGCAGACCCAGTTGACACCATCAGTTATCCTGAAAATGAGGACATGAGTTTATATGAAGGTCCCACCAGCAGGCGGGTCTCAGCCCGCTGTCCTCCCCAGCTGAACCCCAACAGCAAAGAAAGAGTACTGCTGAGAGGGCTAGGGGACCGCCTTAGGAGGGAGGCCATGCTCAGGAGTCAGATGGCTGTCGCCGTGGCAGCCAACCCCAGCTATGGTCTTACCCCGCCAAGACCCTACCCAGTCAGCAAAACAGTACGGACCCTGAGGTCACCTATTGGCCGCGGGATGGAGATTGATGTGGAGTACGGCACAGACAACGAGGAGCCTGTGGATTACAGTCACGGGGAGGTGGTGGTGGAGCAGATGAGCTCTGAGTGGTGGGTAGAGGGGGCTCAGATGGAGCACTTCAGACCTCCTCACCGCCGAGGGCTGAAGGCTGAGCTTCTGGTAAATGTTGCTGGCCAGCTAATGTTGGTGTGTTGTGCCACCTCCACTTCCCTATAGCAGTGTGGGCCTAACCTTCCTTAGTGAATATTACCATTCCACCACTCAGTAGACACCTCTTCCATCATCTTCACGGCAGTGGACAGAGGGGGGTCACATTTAGCATGTTATGTAGTCATAGCATGTAAATTGAATTGATGTGGACAGAAAATGTTTTCAAAGAATTCAACCAGTGAATCAACTAGTGCTTTCCATCATGTTTTAAATTTGGTCTCAGCCAAAGCAGAGCTGAATCTGTTCTCCCTCTGCCTAACAACTGCTGCATTCAAACTCTCCTGCACCTTGGGAACCTCTCAGCCCTCGTCTTTAACTAGTCAGTGCTGCCTTGTCCCACATCAGCTTACAGTGGATGTGTTTTAGTCTGTCTGCTAACACCACTGCAGAACAAAAAAGGAACATGATTATGTTGAAACAGTAGATTGAGTGAAACTCTGGGTTTTTGTATTTGTTTCGATCTCTCCTCAAAAGAAATGATAAATTCATGGTAATGAGATTAAGCATGAATTGTTTAATACTGAAAAAAGTCAACAACTGCATTTGCTGTCCATTTTTACTGAACCCTGAGGTGCCCTCCCTCCCCAATAGTGATTGTGTTTCTGTGTTAGATGTTTTTCTAATTGTCTTGTTTCTTTTTCTGTATGTTAAGCAGGATCCCAGCCAAATCCCTCCAGCTGAGGCAGGTCCATCGTGGGGAGCCCATGCTGAGCTCTCTTCCAAACCAGCGAGCTCACAGGCAAGGCAGCTCAAAGGTCAGAGACTCTTTCCTCTTTTGTCTTCTGGTTTCCTCTCTCTCGCTTCATTTCTCTCCCTCTCTTAACTAAAACATGCAGTGGACGTGTGCGTTGCGATGCTCACACACCTTTCTGTTGGCAGGCCTCCCCCTCTCACACATGATGGCAGTCAGATTAGCACCTTGTGTAGGGAGGGAGGAACGGAGGGAGGGAGGGAGGGGGGCAGGGAGGAGGAAACGCTGTAGCTGCAGGGAAGAGAAGTGGGAGAGAGCCTGCTAAGCTGAGAACCGGCTTAACCCAAAGTGGCTTGTCATGACAGGAGGAAGTGACAGACATTAAAATAGTAACCTCGATTAGCCAGCAAAGAAACGGCCTTCAGTGTGGACGTATGAGCGGCCTCTCTCTCCTCCTCCACCTCCCACCACGTCTTCCCTCGCTCGCTCGTCTTCTCCCCGCAGTTGGTGCAGTGATCACGCCACCTCATTTAGTCGACCTGACCTTTCTGGCATGTGTGTTGCTGCACAGTTGACTACACACACACGTGCACATGCACGCAGATAGAGGAAGAGAGCAGGGAGACTTTTTGTCCTATCTCCTAGAGAATCAGGGAGGATGTGAAAGTGTGCGAGTTGTCTGCCCGTGACTCTTGCCACAGATGGGCTGATTCTCCCTAATGAGATAGAGAACACGTCTCTTCAGCGCAGCTTAAAGTCTCACTGCAGCTCTTCAAATTTGTCACTTGCCGTCAAATAGGCTACAGTTGTAATGCTTTTAACCACACTGGTATTACACCTCGCATCTGGCATGCTGAAGATGGCTGCTGCGAGCCATATTTAAAGACTTTGAGTGACTTTGAGTGATCTGTCACATTTGCACCATTTGCACCTTTAATATTACTAGTATGTTTTTTTGTGCTTGCTTGCATTGGTAAGATTTAGACTAAAGAATGGGTCAAACTCTGTTTCCCGGTTGCTTGCCTGCTGCAGATCATGAACGAGCGCACATTTGTCAAACGGCTCACAGAGCTTAGGATCAGTGGTTTAGCTTGATTACCTCTTTTAAGGACATGCCTGTGTCCAGCGAACACTGTTCATAGCAGCGCTGTGGTTGGTGGGCGTCGGGGGAGGGGCAAGCTGGCTACACTATTTGCAGAACTCGTGCAAGTTATGTGGCATGTGTGCACAGTATGTGTAATGTACAGATATAACCATTGTGATCATAGTAATGTTACATTTGATTTGAATTTTATAGACAAAGTTTGCAAAACAAGAAAAGAATTATATGACAGCAACAGCTTATAAAAAATAGTGTTTAAATAAAGAAGGAAACTTTCAGTGTCGTCACTGTGTGTGTGTGTCTCTGCAGGTGTTGATTCACCAAAGAGTAAAGGAGGCAGTGACATACGCATCTTTGTGGCCCTCTTCCCATATGATCCTGCCACTATGTCACCCAATCCTGATGCTGCTGAGGAAGAGCTGCCCTTCACTGAAGGACAGATCATCAAAGTATGTTGCCACACAGCTCACGCACTCCTAGACTAACCTTGACAGTCATGTGCATCATAAGCTGACCTGAACAGAGAGGCCACATCGGGCACGAGATGAAATGTGCACACTAGACAGGCTTTAAATGTACGGCCCTTTTATATATATAAAATATATAATATGAATGTGTATGGTTCTTTGTGTGTGTGTGTGTGTGTGTGTGTGTGTGCGTGTGTGTGTGTGTGCGTGTGTGTATATATATGTATACACAAACATATGTAAAGCCAGTAACTTTACAGATCTGTGTAAAATAGAGTTTACTTTGTTCCAAGTCAATAGATGCATTCTGCGCTCCTCTACCCAGGTTTACGGAGATAAAGATGCAGATGGGTTCTACCGAGGAGAGTCTGGTGGCCGCCTGGGCTTTGTGCCATGTAACATGGTGTCTGAGATCCAGGTGGAGGATGAGGAGACGCGGCAGCAGCTACTGCAGCAGGGCTTCTTGTCCACAGCAGCGTCTATGGAGAAGATAGGTAAGTGAAACTGTCAGTCAAAGATGTAGCAGCTATCTAAAGATGTGCCTCTTGGCAGATTTCAGACCAAACAACAAACATCGTGTTCTGTGTAAATCTGATGATAGTGTGCTGTTAAATGTGTTCTGTTACGGTCTAAAAATTGTACATTTGGACATCCTTTACCATAGGTGTAAATTGTAATGTTTGCCTCATAATGTCACCGCTGTTCATGTTGAAGTGGTAAGTGAAAATAGCAGCACAAGTGTCGCACAAGAGTCCAGGCTAATCTAGTATTCGGCACATTTGACTTTCTTCGTGTTGTACCCCGGCTAAAGAGACACGTTGGCATGTTTTTTTTCTGCAGTTGACTGGAGAATAAAAATAAAAGCTGTTTTCCAGATGAGAGGAGGCGGAGGGAAATCTCCCTCTGGCCTGTTGACCTATTGTGTCAGAGCACAAAGAAAGCTCTTATCAGATCAACTCAGTTGAGCAGATCAGTTGAACTAAAAGAAAATGGATCCAGAAAGTCGCCTGTACTTTTTATGTTTTTATCTCACTGTGCTGCTATTAAGGAAAACATAACCATCTAAGTATCCTAAGTCAAAAATAAACCTAAGTCAAAGTGTTTGCCTGTGGCAAGTGGTAGCGAGGAGCAGAATCAAGCTGACACTTTGCTTCTGTTTCCTGCTTTCTACTCGGAGCGGTATTTGCAGATGGTTTAACCTTTTCACTTCCACTTGTTCTCACTGCTGTGTCTGCTGCTCACTGGTTGTCATTTTTTTTAAATTGCTCCTCACTGGCTTTTCATTGTCTACTTTGTCTGGTCTGCTTCTCTCAAAAAATTGCACCTCTGTGTTTCTTTTTGGTTTCATTTTTTTATTTTTTATTTTTATTTTGGTTGTCCTTTCTAAAACTCCATTAAGGCACTCGCACACACGCACAGCTTCCGCGTCGCCCTGTTCCACCGCCGAAACCGAGACGATCCAAGAAAGGTGTGTCTCGCTGCAGACTGCGGCTCCCCACCTCAATCCTTTCTGCTCCTATCCGGTTTGCTTCTTTCTGTCTCTTTCACTTTAGCTTTTGCTCCTTCAGTGGCTGCTTCTCACTCAGCGACCAGGGGGGATTTTTAGACCAGCTTCTGTAGTAATGAAATCAGACAGCTTCCCAGCAATATCTTTAAATATGACCTCGTCTACAGTAGTTTCACATTGAATAATTAAGGCCTAGTGTTACTTTCTTTCTTAGTGCTCAAAGGCTCTGTAGAGTTATTTCATCTCTCCACAGGTTCACTTTTGTTTATCATTTGGATTTCGTCAGCCTGTGCAGCGACTTCATGAATGTTAAAAGGCACATACATGAGTATGAGTCAGTCCCGTCAGCTTTCATAGATATTCATGTAATACAGTGGAGACATAGCAGCAGAATGTGGCAGCGCTAATTGACTGATTTTAAGAAAAGTCCCTCTGCCGCTACTGTGCTGCCATGTCTCAGAAGCATTACATCCATCCCCTCTGATCTCCATCTGTGAACTCCTGTGTGATGACTGAGACATGACAGACAGGATTATTCTTTGGCCTTTCACGTGTCTTATCATTTTGTGATTGTGCTGACGTTCTTTTTCCCTCGCCTCATCTTTTCTTCCAGTGGAGTCTGCGGCACTCTGGGAGGGGAGCGTAGACTCCTCTAGCCAAGGTTTGTGGTTAGCGCTCTTTGTTCTCACCTGCATGATTGGACAACCGTCGTCCACCAGAGAACAGCATGTGTTTATTTGTTCTTATGCATCTATGTATCTTTTTGTGACCTTTTTCTTTTCTTTAAATGGCTTTAAACATGAGGATTGTGCTCTAGCTGATGGTAACTCCAGGGCTCACCTCCATTCACCTTAAGGAGGGACTGTTTGATCATACTGATGAATTCTGACCTCAGTAGATCCTCAGAAAGGGAAATAAAGCTCAATAAAGATTCAAATAGTAAAAGAACATCATGGTATGTCTCAGAGAGGTATAAATTAAAGCACCCTATCTTCCACTATTCATTAGCACCCAGTTATGAACATCAAGCAGTCCCTTCTCCTAACACCTGTTTTCATTTCACAGTTTGAGTGACATCATCAAGTAATTTCAGTTGTTTCCATCTTTACTAACAGCGTTGCAGTACATTTGTGTTTTAAAACACTGGTATAGCACAAGCTGCTGTGCTCTCTCCAATGAAAATACAAACGTTACCCATTAATCTGCTGTTGTTTTCATTTCTGGTGTTCAACTGCAGCGGCGTGCCTTTTCCTCAGCTTTGCATGATGCTGAGTGAGTCCGACATGCAGACACGATGAGCTGCATGCTGATGAGCTGACTGGAAGTGCAGAGACGTGTTACTCCTCTCATTATCAGGATGTCAGGCTTGAATGTTTGCCCTACTCTGTTTGACTGACAGATCCCAGCCAGACTGCCGCTCCTGCAGCTGTGGGGAACCCGGTGCCGGGGGCTCGCAGGATGGTCGCCATCTTTGATTATGATCCACGGGAGAGCTCCCCCAACACTGACATAGAGGTCAGCACCTGCAGAATATATAGATGTATATACATATATATTTAGCTTCAGCATGTTTAGTATCAGTTTGTGCTCATTGTCTGCATGTTTTTTTATGGCTGGGTTCAGGCTGAGCTGACCTTCAGTGCAGGAGACATCATTCATGTGTTTGGTGACATGGACGAAGATGGCTTCTTTTACGTAAGTGATGACTCCAAAGTTTGGTTTTTGCTGCCTTCTGAGTTTAAGCAGTTATTTTCATGTCTACAAAGTCGACCCTGGGACTAGCCGACTAGTCCCAGCCGAGTCAGACAAGCATCATCAGCATGAACTGATGAAGCCTCTCGGATGAGAGGTGAAACGTCTTCAAGACATACCAAGTCCACTTGCATTCCATTCAGTTTGCCCAGAGACTTGCTTAATATGCAGTTGTTCTTATATTTATTTCTAAAAATATATTGTAAAGACTGCAGGAAAATTATATATACAAAATAGTACTAAAAAGTAATATGACATAGAATAATAGAATGTGATTAAAAAAAACAGAATTAAAACACTAGTAGCAATTCAGTAGAGCTGAAAATAACATATAATTGTGGATTAATAATAAAAAAAAGATAGTTATGTTGGTAATTTTGAGTATCAATAAATAGTGAAGAATATCCATCCTTATTTCCTAAATCCCAATCTAACGTCTTCAAATAATCAACAGTCCAAAAACCCAAATACTCAGTTACCTGTAATGTAAGATCAAGATCAACAGCGAATCCTTAAAATGTGAAACTGTCAAATAAAAAATAGTTTTACTGTTTACTGTACTTTCTGTTGTTGAACAAATTGATTAACTAACAAATAGTTGAGCTAATTGTTAGCATATAGTATTGCATTTGTATTCTAATTATAAGTGAGTTATATAAACCACTGTGTGTTCGGGACATTCAGAACAACTGTCCCTGGTCATTTATACTTCTTTAAGAAGAAATATCATAAATAATTGCACAGTATGAATTCATATTGCAGCCCGGTAGTAAACATGTGCCCTTATGTTAATATTTTATTTTTCTTCCAGGGAGACCTGAATGGCCACAGAGGTTTGGTACCCTCCAACTTCCTGCAGGCCTTACCCGAAAACGCTCCAGCAGAACAAGTCTCTGCTCCGCCTGCACCAGAACCCAAGAAAGAGTCACAGGTA
>JAOXYL010000078.1:4754882-4765135 GCA_028564955.1 Terapon puta
GGCTCCGGCTCCGGCTCCGGCTCCGGCTCCGGCTCCGGCTCCTGGTCCAGCTGCAGCGGAGGCCTGCTGCTCCCCTCCAGCCCCCCCTCCAGCTGACGGCCCGACACAGACAGACTCTGCTCAAGGCAAGAAGAAGAAAGGCTTTTTCTCCAAAGGCAAGAAGCTGTTCAAAAAACTGGGATCAAGCAAGAAGGAATGAGAGTCAGACTGACTCTGAATACTCGCATCACATTGAAAGCACTTTTCTATATTGTTACACTGTTAGTTTAAGTTGGTAGTTGGTGCAGCCAGTGGCTATCAGATCTAATAACTGATGCTTTATAAATGATACATTTGCCTTAGAGCACTGCTAGGCCAGCTGTTAAATTTAGAGTACTTTAAAACACATACAGCTTACAGCATCACGAGAGCATGTACCAGTGCATGTTGAAGTGTGCAAACTCTACTATACTCAAAATGCTTCCTGATTATCTAAGCATTTGCAATTGTTCAACTCAGTATCGGTGTTAACGCTTACTATAAGACATTTACTTATCTCCCAGTGGATCTGATTTATTTACGTAATCTGATACAAAACCATGTTGAACTGCAGACCAGACTTCAGCCCAGCTCAGACACAGCTAATTAAATATTAGCTTTAATGTACTGGTGCCACTTTATTTATTTGAAGCAAATGAACAGAAGCAGCAGTCTATCTCTTCTTCCGTGTGACTATAAAGAATGCACTATCCATCCTGATTGGATGTATTTTGAATATCTGTCTGCTCGTCCCTCACGTGTTTCTCATCTTTAAGACTATTTATACAGTACTTTGTACAGATCATGTTATTTATTTATTTCAGACTCTTGCTCTAATCATCACCACATTGCATGCAGTGACATCAGGGCAGGAGATTAGTCATGTAGAGCTGTCAGAGACAGTGAGGAGCCTCTTTGGTATGTGTAGTTTAGATCCAATCTAATAATGGAGTTTGATGTGAACAGTCAAGACTGTTGAATGCAGATGAACATACTGTTAAATGTAAAGAATGTGAAGGGTCACCCTTCTTTGGTGTGTGTGTGCGTGTGTGTGTGTGCAGGCGTGAGGGTGCATGCTTGCATGCATGCATGTGTGCGAGTGTGCGTGCGAGATGAAGCCCAGTCCACTGGTGAGACTGAAAACAGATGCCTTTCTTGGACGTTACGACAGGAACTCTTGATGTTTGTGACGACGGTCACAACCGGCCTAAATGTTGAATCCGACTATTTTCTGTCTGTGTGTGAGCGTGAGAGAGAAACCTGCAGTGTGACGTAGTAACAAAAGTGATCAGTGGGCTGCTGTGTTACCTGACAAGGCTGCAACTAATGATTTTTATAAATAATTATCAATTAATTATTTCATTCTGTTTCCAATTAATGTTCTGGCCTATGAAACATAGAAGTCGCAGTTTTCTTCAGCCCAAAGTGATGTCTTCTGTTTGAGCATCAGTTCAAAACTCAGATATCCAAATATTCTATTTACTATAATATAAAAAATCAACAAGTTCTCATGAGGATCTAAAATCCATCTAATTTATTTGGACTTTTGATTTTTTAATACAGAGGTTTTCAAAGTGTGACAGTGTGGGTCCCCCCTTTAGAGAAAGTCAAGGCAATCCCCTAAAACCTCCACCCTCCCCCATAGCATGACATTCATTTTCTTTGTGTGTCCACAGGGCAAAGATCTGTATATTATTTTCAGGAATATAACCATGTTGACATTCTGAGCTTTAAGACAGTCTGAAACGTGATGGAAAAAATCCATTGAGCACCATGAAAAATGAACATATCATATCATTTTTATAAATCAGTATTTCACGATATTTCATTTTTACTCCTATTATTATTCTTTGAAGTTCGTTTTTGGTTTTCAAACGAGCTTCCTTGGGGTTTAGTCATGTTAGATTGTAGAGATACTGAGTGTGTCAGAGTGTTCATCCACCGCTAACTTCCTGTTTTACCTGTCAGTTTCACGCACTCTTTGCCTCACATCTCTCCCTTTGCACTCCCCTCATGTGAAATCTCACAGCTTGAAAACCTTTGGGGTGATCGATTAAATAACCAATGGTTGCCGCTCAACCATAACTTATAGTCTAAAATCACACTACCACTGAATAATTTAACCTGATATCCATCCAGATTGGAGCGGAGCAGCGTCACATTGATGAGCAGCCTGATGCTAAACATGTGGCTCCGGTGGTTTGTGGCACCACTTTACTTTACTGCGATAGACTCTGCAATAATGTTTCTGCAGCCTCCAAGAGCATAATGAGGTTCATCTCATGTGAAAAGTGGGTCAGACAGGCGGAACATGTCAGAACATTGTATCAGCCCGTGCTCTGTAGTGGTGATCGATTTCTTTTTTTTTCTGTGTGTCTGTGTGTGTGTGTGTGTCCACACATACGACTCTAGCAATATAGTGTAGTGCAATACTAGAAGAAAAATAGACGCTCTCTGTATCTTTTAATGGTGTAGCAGCAAGACAGGTGTTCAGTCTGGATGTGAGTGTGTGGACCGGGCCTCCGTGTTCAGTTAGGTACAACACGTTTGACGATTGCTGGCTCAGTCTGAGTGGATGTTTAATCCGTGTGGCACAGGGCTGTTAGGTCACTTCTCAGGTTCTTACTTGTAGTTTCTTACTAACGCTGAGCCACCTGTGGACTCCGGCTGTCAAAAACTGCAGAATATGCCAAACTCTTAGGTGCTTTGCCTGTTACCATAGCTACGAGAGGCCGAGCATCCGGCAGCGTGGGGGACATCCTGGGGGCTAGTCTGGGTCGAAGCGTGGACGTTGCTGTTTGGGCTCAGACCTGATTTCACGTCGGGTTGACGGAGTCACACCTGCTGACACAAGTTGAGGGACGGGAGGGGCGGGGGGGGGAGGGGCATGTTATTTTTCTTTAATGTCATGAATGTTTTAATTGTGTGTCAGTGTTACATAAAGGGAGCGTGACGATGATGCCAAGAAAAAAAAAAAAAGGGAGGGCGGATCGATAAAGACACTTTAAATGTGAAATAGCCGGGACAGAGGCAAGACTGAGGCTGTACTGTTTTATTTATGTGTTTCTTTTTTTATAATTATTATTTAAAGGGCGGTTGGATGCTCAAAAGTTGCCGAAATGTACAGCAAATATTTGTACTGCTCTTGTATTTGACGGCCTTTAATGCACAAGTATTCCTCTACCTGCTGTTTAGTGAGTAGGCGGCTCCACTGTTGACTGAATAGGACCTAGACCCCGCATAGGTAGTGTTTTAGCTCAGCTCATCATATTTAGCCTTACAAGAAGACCTTGTTTAGTCTTAATATGTTGTTTACAGGATGTTTATTGACTGCATGCGTACCAATGTTATACCCATGTTCGGCCTTATTTATGTTACTGTCACATTTCTGTTTTAGGCTGACCTGTCGACAATATTTGAGTTGTAGGTCGTCAGCGCAGTGCGAAGGAAGCTGTAGGAGCTGTGTGTATATAATGAACAGTGTTGGGACTTGTGGTATATTTTCATACGGCGCGGGGAAGTTTTTTTTTTTCTTTTTCTTTTTTCTTTTCTTTTTGTCTTTCCTGACCTGCATTCATTGTTTCAAAACCAGTGGAAGATTTACCTTTTTATATATTCATGTTTTTATTACCCTTTTGGATGCTCATCTGTAAATATTTTTGTTAATATTGTTTTTTCAGATATTTTTTTTTTCTTTTGCATGTTCAGACACATTGTCGATGGAGGAACAGTAACTAAAGATGTAGATCGCAGAGGACTTGTTGACTTGAAATTGTGATGGTTTCTTTCAATATGGATCTTTTTACATGAATAAAGTATGTATATTTTCACAGAAAACAGAGCCTGTAATGACTTTTTAAATGTTTTATTCTTCTTTTGTTGCACATTATACAGGTCACACATTGTATGTACACGATCATCTCTCGTTCTTTCAGAGACACATGATTGTAAAATGGAGGAAAGAGTTGCAAACTTTGCTCTGCGCCGCACACCGCCCATGTGAACTAACTGGGGCAACACTCTGGGCAATGCGTGGCCTGTGAGACAAAGCAGCTTCCTCTTTTGTGACTTCCTGCGCGGGCCTCACGCCGGGCCTCTCCTCTCCCTGAAGCCAACAGTACACTCATCCATAAAGTAGGAAACACTACACTGTGGCGAGGAGTTTAGTAGTGCTTTCTACTTTATGGATGACTGCACTGTACATCCTCTGCTCTTCTTCCGTCTTCTGTTCTTCTCCCACTTCTGCTCTTCGTGTGCACCTGTGCCGGCGTCTGCAGCTGCACACACACACACACACACACTCGCACGCACACCAAACTGAAACCTCTCAGTTCAACGCACACCCAACGCTCAAACGAGCCCTCGCGTTTGTCAAACAAGAAAATGCACACTTCCTGATTTGACTCGAAACATTTGCATGAAAGTTTTTTTTTTTTTCAGACGGCTCCTTCGGATCCAGTCGAGGCCCCCTAACGTTTCTGTACGAGACAAATCTCCAGAAGACCCCACCTGTACGCCACACACTGTTCAAACTGAGGCAAAAGACAGAACTGATCCGCCTGTCGGGGGAAGCGCTATCTTGAGGAAGCCATTTTGGCAGGCATGAGTAAGCTTTTCTGTCTGAGCAGAAGATCACTTAGTACATTCAGCAGTCGTGTAAAATAAATTTAACGTTAACTGCAGACGTGTTACCAGATCAGAAACAAACGGGGACAAATGCAAAGATCCAAGTGATACATTAAACTCTTACAAAATGACATAATATTACAAAACCAATGAAAAGATTGTTCTCTTTCAAGCACAATGATTTTTTTAAAACAAAACTGCAAATGCATTTCTGAATGGAGCACACAAGACCAGGAATTAGACCAAGGAAATGCAGTTAAGTTAATGAGGTAAAAGCTGTAACACCGGCGAAAGTGTCACTATCTGACAGATAAAAAAAATTTTTTTAAAAAAAAAAAGGAAAAAGAAAATAATCAGAAATAATCCTAACATTAATCACTCAGTCTCATCCATCATACTTTACCTCTACCTTCCTTTTCTTTCTCGGTTCTAAGTGAGGATTGTCCGGCTGCCTCACAGGTGTCTTCTGTCCGTCCAAGGAGTGGATGAAGAAGAAGAAGAAGTCGTCTCCTTTTGAACCCTCCACAACCACGTGATGTAACCACAGGAAGAGGTCTAACAGTCACAGCCGCTCTCTTTCTCTTCTTCCGTCTTAGCTCGCTGCCTTCTGTCAGATACTTTTTTTAAAACGCTGACAGCAACTAAGAGGATCATTTTTACAGACAGCGATTTTTTTTTTTTAATGGCATAAGCTACACGGGAAACAAGAAGTCTGAACATTTGAGGTGTTTTTGTGCTCAGTAGAAGCACCAGCATGTGCCACTGTTTTTCATTTTAATCACTTTCTTAATCACCTTCTAATCAAACCCTTTTAAGGCTGCAGTTTTTCCGCCACTTTGTACGCGGCGGCGCTGCACTGCGAGTGATGATGTCATTCATACTCATGCAGACATTTTGTAACATCTTGTAGTTCAGTCAACAGCACGGTGTAACAGGCAGTTGGGCAATGAGCTTCTAATGAAGAGATTATACCAAAAGTCTGAGCACATCATCGTGTTATCAGCAGTCTGTGTATAGCGTGCACTTTTCAACGTGGTCTTTAATGATTTGCTGCTTTAACAACAAAGACAGACACAGGAAAGTCTGGCTCAGTTAAAAGTACCCAATGAGTAAACTCTCACTGATAATCTGACTGTCCTTTGCTAGAAATAGCAAAGTCTTCCAAGTATATTTACTGTTAGATTGTTAGATAGTGGTGAGAGATAGCTGTCGGTTCTTTCTGACTGGAGCGAGACCCGCCAACTCAGACGGCTGCTGGATGAGCAGCAGCACTGTGTGAATTGTAAAATATGTTCGTTTGTTCAGAATGAAACTTTGAGCTGGAATCAGTAGTAAAACGCCCAAATATACGAGTGTGTGTGTGTGTGATGTACAGTACCTACAATACGTATATGTGCAATGAAAGGTTTACTGTTTGTTGGAATTGAGAGAGAAAATGCACACTTAATAGATGTTTTACCCACAGGGAGGATTGTGGATCTTGTCCTCCATTGCTTAGACTAAATCACACTGAGAGGATTACTTTGTGGCAAGTATAAACAGGAGAAACAAACGTACTTGTGGGCATGTGAGAGTAAAAAATATGACCTTATTCTTTACTGGGAAAGAAGAAGAAGAAGAAGACCCTTTATTTGTCCCTCAGTGGGGAACTTGACAACTGCAGCTGAATTCTCTTGCTCAAAAGACGACTTGATCCCCATTAACTTTCTGTGGGTTTAAAAAGTGAAAGGTTCAGGTTTCAATTACGTGGAGATGTAAATGTCCAACTACAGCCATGTGGTTTCTCATAATGCGAACAGAGGTCTACAGATGGATTAAAGTTGATGTGGAAACATCAGCTTGTTTCATGGAAAGACCACTGACACGTTCAGTGAATGTGCTGCACGTACAGAATAAAGGCAGCCTTTAATTAATCAGATAAAATACCAGCCTTCCTCCTCTTAAAGCAAAGCCTGCTTCATATTTTAGCCCTCTGGTAGTTTACAGTCTAATGTAGCTGAGATCTGCCTGTGTGCACTTTGACACAGAATTTGCTCGTTAACAATTGTAACACACATAACAGAAAATAAAACAGATAATAAAGCTCAGTTTACTTACTATTCTTAACTCATTGCTTTCTGCTCTCTTTCACACACACATATATTTATGTGTGTGTGTTTAAAATAATAAATATTTATTAATTAGATGTCCATATACTGCTTTTAAAAAACATTATTTTTATTTCTCATTTACTATTAAAATCGGACAGGTAATAGAGGAAGAAATCCACTATCTAAAGTTGGACAAGGATATATACAGTGGTGGAAAAACTACAAAGTCCTGCCATGTAGAAATACCACTGCAAGTATGTAAAAACCCTCTATAACAAGTAAAAGTGCTCTATGCAACAAGACAGAAAGTGTTAAATGACTGAAACTTTTGGGAGCGGTTATTTGTGCAATATGCGACCATTTGGGCATTTACAGTTGTTTAAATCTAACCATCCATAGAGGAAATCACCGTTTGGTGGAGCACCTGAAATGTGACAGTGCTTTCTAAACTACCAAATGTACTTTCCTGCACTAGATTTAAGCCGAGTGTGAGCGGGGGGCAGTTTTTTAGTTTCCCACTGAGGATTTGAAAGGTGCATTCAAACCTGCGACACCGTAAGGTACACCATGACTTTATTCCCATGACCTCTCTTCCTGTTTGGAGCTGATGGAGGACGTCACTCTGACACCAATACTCTGAGGACAGTGGATGTGGGAAACAAATCCTCCCAACCGCAGAATAGAAAACGCATGTGCGTCCACCACACGACAAAGGCCTGACACAGTTTGGATTCAAAAATCATAAAAGATGGAGAAGGTGACGTCAACTGGTTCACCAGAAAACTCTGGTTGTGTCCAGCACCGTCAGACACGTGTGCGTCCTGCTGAATGTATCAGTCCCGATAACCTTAAATAAAAATATCCAGCATATGGCGTCTTTAAAAGCCACACATTTGTTTTTAGCCTCTAACCCTCAAATCTCCTGACCCCTGCCCTGGGTTTTGCTAATCCCTGCCCTCTTCTACTCATTGAGTCAGCGTCCTCCACTGAAGTGCCGCCGCTTCGGCTCCGGTGAGCGACCACGTCTGCCGCGTGTGCGCGTGCCGGCGTGGAAGTGATCCCGGCTCCCCGTGCGAGGAGTGTGCGAGGGCCTTCCTGAGCCCTCGCTGCCTCTCGTGATAGACCTTATCTGGCCCCGCAGCCATTTCCCCTCCCTGCCTGCGCTCTCCGAGCTCCCCGTGGGCCGCGGCTGGGTGTCGACATCGCCGGGCCACCCACCCGGCTTAGATTCCTCCCAGACCCGCAAGCCCCACAGAGGCCTGAGCCGCTCTAAACCGGCTTCTGCAGAGCACCAGTGGAAAGTAGATTTACTCTGTGAGTGTACGTGTGTCACATTTTGGGGTATTTTAATGCTACTTTGCACTTCAGTGCACACACAAATGTAAAACCTCATATATGCTGTAGCACAGTCTATTTACACATTAAGTGACAAATGCCTGCAAATAACAGAAAATAGAAATAATTCACTGTTTGTATGGTTGTTGTTTTTTCTTTATAAACGTTATATTCTACAGCCCGTGAAAGAAAGCTCCACATCAGTATAACTCTCAACTGATTTTCTCAGCTTGACTTGACATGACACATAAGGTAAGTTCCTATTAATAAAACATGCTCAGTGCACTCACTGGTCAATAAATAGACCAAGTTATATAAGTGTTAGATACTGAAAGAGGTTGGGTAAGGTACAATTTTGGACCAAACAAAATCCTCAAAAAAAACAAAGATTAGGAAAAAATTGGACAGAAAAGTATGTATTAGATTTTTTTTCCAAACCCATCAATCATCTCACAGCTCTGTCATTTCAAGAGTCATGTGGAGGGGACAGACCCCTGGGCTGGGAACCACTGGACTTAACTAATAACTGTACAATGAGATATTTTAGTCATAGGGGACACTTTACTGAAGGACCAGCACTTTTCCTTTTGATGCCTTGAGTGTATTCAGCTGGTGATACTCCTGCACTTCACAAGAACAAATTATTTTTATTTGTAATGAAGAAACTTTGCTTAACTATGCTGGCACTTTTCCCACCTTGCTCCAGATTTAACAGGCAGCGACAGACAGAGGAGATGTCAGCGCCCTGCTCTCCTGTACGGACCAGCACTGAGGCAGGTGCCACCGCTGGTAAAAGGAATTGAAATGCGTAAATATGACGAGCCGCTCTCGGTTCTGTAGCTGATTTCCAGCCTGCAAAAGAGAGGAAGTTTTGTCACCCTTGTGAAACACACTCCACTCACAATCACACACACACACACACACACACACACAGTAGTTGGAGTGTGTGTGGCCTTGAGTTGATAATGTCCTTCCCCCATGTGAAATACATCCCCTCACTTCCCTATCTCCACTTGATCCCTTTCAGACAGAGCACATGTCAGGACTGGGCTGAAGAAAACCTCTGCTGGCTCTTCTCCCCCCGTGAACAGAGCTCACAGCAGCTCTAAACCTTGAGTCAACACCGTGTTTTCTGATCTTATGCTTTCCCTCCAGCTCGAGGCCTCGACATATCCAAATAAGGACAAAAGCCGCGAGCACCAATGAGGCCGTGGCAGACGGGCCCGTGTGTCCCTGCGAGTGTGAAAACGAAGGGCGTGCTTCGCCTCGCTCGGGCGCTGCAACAGCGCTTGATGTGTAAAGGAGAGAACATGGGCGGAGTCGAAAGCCTTCCTGACAACGCCTGTGGTTGTGGAAGTCTTGCAGCACTGAACCAAGTTCTCGGTTTTGTTTTTAGTTTGCAGCTCTCATGAAATGACTTCACCCGCACGTAGCCTGAAAGGAGAAGAGGTTCAAATCGATGTGGAAAAACGTGATTTAAACGATTAAAAATCATCTTTAGTATTGAATTGGTGTTGCTGAATGGCAGAAAAGAGTCTCAGAGTAAATGATGAAGTGATGCTGCACTCGTCTTCACATGCACTCAGTGTCACTTTGAGCTGTAAAGCCACAGGGAGGCGTACAGACTGACACTTGTGGTTAATTTCTCATTTGATTATAAACTGTCACCAACCACTGCAGGTAGATTCAAAAAGTCTCTGTTCCGCTTGCGAGGGAAAGAATGAGAGATGTTCGGCATTCAGAGCATTTGAATAACAGCGAGGCTTGAATGGTACGTTTTTCAGTTCAGTTTCAGAGAAAAGAAGATGACTCAACAATGCAAAGACATGTAATTCAACATAGAGGCTGACTGAAGTGTGTCTCATTCTGAAACATACGAAGGCCCTTAACATAGGTTTTTAACAGATTTGTCTGAACTCCAGACACCTGACAGACAGTGCGATGGGCGTCAGATTAAATGGTGACTGTTTGACCTGTTGAATTCATTGATTCAGCTGAGAAATCTTTTTATCAGGTAAAAAGTGAATGAACTTCATATGGCCGCACAGGCAAGTATATTTTTTATAGGGACCCCCAGAGGTGAAGGCTTCCCATCATACACGGGGGAAAAAATGGAGAAATAATCATTAATAGATGGTTATTAATAATCACACTTTCTATTTACACTTTCTGTTTCTCTAGTCT
>JAOXYL010000078.1:4770415-4814610 GCA_028564955.1 Terapon puta
CATATGGATGTTTCTCCAACTTGAATTACCTTCATATCCTCGTAGAAGTGAGCATTATTATTATTATTATTATTATTGTTGTTGTTGTTGTTGTTGTTGTTGTTACTATTTTGTAATAGTTACCTTATTTAATCAGCTATTTATTTATCATCCTGAACCATATTTTTCATTTCAACAGTTAAAAATACATATTTTGCATAGTTTAGAACTTATTGTAATACTGTAAATATGAGTGTGAGAAGAAAAGTCCAACTCAAAAAGTTGTTGTACATTCATGCTGTTGCCAGAAACAAAGTCTGTAAGTTCACTAACAAAACTTCTCTGCACACACTGACAGTTTGATGGATGTCACAGCAGGAAATCAATTTAACACCTTACAATTATGGCTGCTACTTGTGTCATTTCCAGGGTCCTGATATTGTGAATGTTGGCTCACTGACACGGCTTACTGGAACAATTTCATAAAACAGACCAACTGTTAAATTATTTATAATGTCTGTGCTTTCTCTGCAGTGATGAGTTAAAATATGAGTGACCTTCTAAAGTCTTCTTATCTAAAATTTTAAATAAAAAGAATAAACAGTGAGCATGGAAAAACGTATGGCTGGAGACCTGTCCTGTGCTGGATATCGATATCTGTCTGTCTGCACACTCATCAGGTAACAAATCGAACATAGAGTCTCTCTCCATCCATTGTGCCCACATTTATTATCAATATAAACTAGAAGTGAGCCAAATATTTTATTAACTGATTCATTGTCAACTACTACCTTAATTGTCTCTGATTTCAGATTCTCAAATGTGAATATTTCTGATTTCTTTAATCCAAAGTATATTTGATATCTTTGGGTTGTATGTCTTTGAGTTGAAGACATCACGCAGGTTGAAGGTTCACCATTTATGGCCTATGGTTTATCGAGAAAATGAGCCACAAATGAATCTATAATCAAAATGATGTTATTTAACAACAGACTTTTTTTTCACCTTGAATTTTATACTCACTTTATCTTGTAACATATACAGTTACATAAAAAGCGCGGCATAAAGTGTCCCAGTAAGGTGTTGAGTCACCATGTGCCTTCAGAGCAGCCTCAGTGTCCTTAGCAGTGATTGTCCAAGTATCTGAACTCTACTGGAGGGATGAACACCATTCCTCAAAAATGAGCGCCGTCTAACATGTTGCTCCGAAATCTCCCAGAGGAGTTCAGTTCAGTTTGGTTGAGATGTGGTGACTGTGAAGGCCAAAACACATGATTCATATTATTTTGAATCAACATCAAGATGGCGCCGCAGACGGTCGACATGGTGTTTGGTGCAGCTTTCTTTTTACTGTTTTTGTGTTTTTTCCTGTGTATGTCTGCGGCACCAGATGCCAAAAAAAATTCCTAGTAGGTGGAAACCTACCTGGCAATAAAAGCTTTTCTGATTCTGATTTCATTAAAATCATTCAGTTTTTTTAGGTTTTTCACCTGCCTGTGTATAAAACACGTTTCACTGCATTTGTTTGACAACTAATTTTAATATCTTCAAGACAAATGTCATATCTTATACAATAATAAAAGACCAGCTTGATCAGTAGCAAACACCTCAACGTTCATTTTAAGTAATTTACATAAAAATATACACTCATCAAAGTAATGATTCTGCACAGAGAGAAAGTGTGTTCTCTAATTAATTAATTAGTTAGTTAGTTAGTTAGTTAGTCATTCTGTAGTCCAGCACTGATCAGTCCTGATCCCACAGACCAGTTTCAGAGGGATCAGGTCCTGATGTGTCCCCTTTTGAAGGATCAGACTGGCGGTTGGTTCCAGGATCAGCCGTTTGAACTCCAACAGCTCCAACGTTCAGAGCTGCCAACGGCCTGACACCAGGACCGGCTCGTCTCCGGAGATCAGGTACGGTCAGAGGGTGTTTCTTCTCCGTGTAGCAAAACAACAGCAAGTTCATGTCCGAAATAAATGTTTTCAATTCGAGCGATGTTACTGTGTGAAAAGACTTTAAAACAGAGCAGTTAACCGTGAGCCACCTGCAGCAGCTAACGCTAGCTAATGCTAACTGAAACTGATAAGATATCATGACTTTAGTAGCTAATTTGAAGCATTTTATTCGTTTTTATTTTAGTTTATGATATTTATATAATTAGAAATGTTAAAACCGATATTTCTATTTTATTAAAAGGTAAATTAAGCATTGCCGACTACATTGATTTTATTTCTTTAACTTTAATCAGCACTAATAGACATTACTAACTGTGCAAACTTCACTGTGTTAACTTACAGACAGCTTTTTTTTAAACTGTATAACTGATAGTAAAGGTGTTGTGATGAATGAATTATAATATTATAATATATAATTAGCTGGCAGCTAACAAACTAATTAACTAATTAACTATATTGACTGCCCTCTAACTAACTGACTATATCATTAAGCTGCAAGTTAATCAACTGACTAATTAACTGACTATCACAAATACTATTTAATCAGTCAGATAACTAACTAGCTGCCTGACTAAATGACCCGTCTGTTGTCAGCCTGTTATCCAGATGAGGTGTTCAGTGTTGTGTTCACTGACCTCTCGCTCTACTTCTGCAGATAAAATCATGGACACAGGTGAAAGTCCACTCCCCGACAGCATCAACCCAAACAACTTCCCCGCCAAGCTGTGGCGTTTGGTGAACAACCCGGCAAACAGAGCCATCTGCTGGGACAGCCTCGGCGAGTGCATCGTCATCGACCGGTGCCTTTTCGAGCAGCAGGTGCTGTCTCCGGGCCTCCCGCTGGACCACGCCGACTCCTTCAAAACCACCAACTTCTCCAGCTTCGTGCGCCAGCTCAACCTGTACGGCTTCAGGAAAGCCGACCCGCCCATGAAAGACAACTACCACGGCAACGGCGTGACCCACCATCATTTTCACAACCCAAACTTCAAGAGGGGCTGCCCTGAACTCGTCGCCAGCCTGAGGAGACTCACGGTCGACAACAAGGCCAAGCTGCAGGCTGGTCTGAAAGTCACCTGTCGGCCTCCGAGCCGATACCAGCGCCTCAGCGGAGGAGATGGAGTCGGTGTGAAAAGAGGCAAGTATGTGGGTGTGGATGGAGGTGGTATAGTGAGTAATACTGTACAATTAAACTGTTCCTTAAATCTTTAGGCACAAGAAAAGGCCCACAAACCCCATTATGTCCTAAATGTCTGATCACTTTTCCTCAGAATTGACTTTTTTGTCCACAGTCCAGTGCTTTAAATATCAGTCATCACTGTCTAACGGGTGTTTTTGCCATTTCCCATCCCTGCAGACAGTTCTTCCTCATTCAGCCCGGCACGCCAACAATCAACTCACCCTTACTATCCCAGTAAAGCCCAGGCCACGGCTGTGCACAATGGCACCCCGGTCCCACCGCGATACCTGATAAGGGGTCACGCCGCAGCTCTTTCTCCGACTGTCTTCGCTCCAGACAAAGGGATGCCAGTATCTTTGAGCCACCACTATGCCGGAGTGGCCTCAGGCGCCAACGTTGCGCACCTTCAGAAGGGTTTGCTCGCTCTTGCAAACCATGGGAATCCAAATTTCACTGGTTTTAATCCTCCAAAAGCGCAATTTCAGCCCAGCTTCTATTCCCCAGGTGAGCATGACATCAAGTCCACCGGTTAGGAATATGGGCCAAATGAGATATAAATCACACATTTTACATTTTACATCACTTTGTATAAAAAAAAAGAAGGGAAGTAGGGAAGAAAGTACAAATAATGTGCTGTAATGCACTAGTAAGGATTTGTAACTGTATTGATAGACAAAACTCCTAAACCAGACTGTCTGTTGTCCCTCTCTAAGTGTGCCAGTGCTACACCCCAAACCTTGTGGCATCACATATGACAGGTGGTGGGCTTCAGACGGGGTCCTTCCCCCCCCTCAGTTATTACCAGGTAGATGAAGTGGAGTGTCCTCATCATGCTACACAATCAGTGACTCTGTTTACAACAAGTCTGTGATTAGTCAGAGTGTATTTGAACATGTGCTTCATCTAAAACATATGTGTATTTCACCGTTTCAGGCCACATATCCTGTGAACATGTTTTGCTGTGGGGACCACAACCAGGCCTCGCACAATCAGGGGGACCAGGAGCCGAAAAAATGCGACGTTAACTTGGACGCGATTTTCCAGATTGCTGACGAGGTGATGCAGACTCCGGCCAGTAGCAACCTGGTAAAAGTCGCGACCCCGGAGAAGCCAGGCCCGGCGTTAGCGGCGTCCTCCAGCACCAACAGCTCGCTGTGCCAGAGCCCAGCCAGCACCACGGAGGCTGATCCTCTGTGTGTTGGACCGATTATAACGTCTGTGTCAGGAAAAACTGATGGGGTCAAATACGGGCAGCAGGAGCAATCTGTTGTCTCAGTTCCTGAGCAAATGCCTGACGATGATATATTCGAGGTAAGCCTCTCATTGTGGATGTCTTGAAGGCCTTTTGCTCAGCAGGGCAGACTTTTTTAAGATTTCATGGGGTTATTATCAAAATCAGAATCAGAATACTTCATTTTTCCCAGGAGGGAATTTGGTAAGCATTTGCATGTCTCATTGGTAAGATATGCTTATCTATAACAAACCTGCGCAATATTGTTTGTTTCCTCTGTTTCCTGTGTGTAAGATAACGAGTGATGATGCAGAGGACTCCGAGGTCAGCGACACTCTCAGAGACTCTGAGAGCAGCTGCCCAGGAAGTACACCTCATCCTTAGGTAAGACGTTATTGAATATTTAGAGAGCACACTCGGAGTGAAACTATTGGAAGGGATGTATGTTTGCACACCATCACTGCTGTACGACAAGTTTACTGACAGTCGGTTGTGTTTCTGTTTTTAGATCTCAGCTTGTCGATTTGTTTGTCGCGTGATGGAGAGAGTTGATTCACTTCAGGATGTGACCTTAAGTTCTCACTATCAGCATGTTTATTCCGCATTTTAATGATTCTTTGTTGGGGGAAAAGTTTGTTCTATCTATCTGATTTAAATCCTTTTTTTTTTGCAAAAGCAGTGAAATATTGTACATTGTTTTCTATTTTCATTGTAGAATTTGTGTTTTATTTGGAATACATTGATTTAAATGTACATTTAAAGTTATATTTTATTTATTTTACCTAAGAACTGGAATGACTTCTACCACGGTACATGAAAAAGGTACAGTATAGTTATAACAGTATTATCTAAAAATGTTTTACCAACTTGTGATGTTTTTAAAGAGTATGATTTATTTGAAGTCTCCCCATTTTAATTTGCACAGGCTATAGTTTGTTTTAAAGAGCACAGCTGGTAACGTTCACCACAGCAAGTTGTAACAAACTACTGTAACAGAGGAGAAATTATTAAATGATCATATGAAAACCCAATTACTTAATGTACTGGTGAGTAATTGCTTAGTGATGGTTACTTTTTTGTTGTTTTTTTTTTGCTTGTTTTAAAAAAAACTGTAAGAGACATGTTTTAAATGCACTTGTGTACGCTTATTACCAAGTTAAATACATTTTCTGCGACAAACCTGGGTAGCGTTGGTGTGTGTGTGTGCGTGTGTGTGTGTGTGAGACAGAGAGAGCCTGCTGCTGTGGTCTGCGGGTGGTTACACACTAGAGGGAGCCACTGTCTACTTCACGGTCCTCAGTTGAGAGGCTGCTCCGCCTGCCAATGATGTGGCCTTCAGGTGCTGCTCGGAAACTTCTTCACAATCAACTTTCAACAAAAAAAATGTTATAACATTTAAATGTTAAGCGGTTCAACACGGAACATGTAGCACCCTGGGGTGTTAGACAGGTGTTAGTTGTAAATTATTAACTTTTACATCAGATTTCTCGAAAATAAACGTAACCCACTTTTGAGATCTTTGCTCTGGATTTCAACTACAGTGTTATAATAATCGTTCAAGCACCGGTGAGGTCATTTGTTTACGTTTTATCTTCTTCCGTCTAAACTAATCAGCTGAAACATCCAAACCCTGCCGTGTCTCCTCCCGTCTGTCCGCTGCCCCGTTTCTCTAGAAAGTTCCGGTACCCGACGGCCCGTGAATGCGGCGCGGCAGTAAGCAGGTAGACAGTCAATGAGGTCTCAGGGGGGAGAGAGGGAGAGAGAGAGTGCGGGAGGTAGACTATCGGGACGGTGTCACCGCTGGACCCTCTCCACTTTGACTCAACTTTGGACGGACTTCGCGGGGAGTTTGGGCCACTCTTATCCCTGTACTTTGATGATCCTGACCCGCCGTGCCCCTCTCTGAGCTCTCGGGAGGATCGTCTAATTTCTCACAGAGCAGCGGAGCCACCGAACTCAGGGGAGAGCCCGTTTTCTCTCTTTTCTTTTCGCGGAGTGTGTTTAAATGAAGAGCGGCCGTAGAGGACCACCCGACGGCTCTGTTACAGCGGTGTCTCTGGGTCTGGAGCCGTAATGACCAAGTTATTATAAGTTGCAAGTGAAGCGAAGGCAGCGCTGGTTAATGATTAGGTAAAGCGCTGTGCTGCATTCAAACGCTTCTCGGAGGATTACTTTTCGCAACTCCTTGGTTGTAAAAAAAAAAAAAACACATTACCCAACCTGTCGGTACCGTGTTACCTGTCAGCATGCCTCATAACTTTCCGGCGGCAACCTGTAACCCAGCCTTTGAACTTGAAGTCGCCGCTCTCTCGCGTTTCTTGCGGATTTCTCCAGAAAATGTGGCGCCCGCTGGACGCGCCGCCCGCCCGGGATGTGACCGGGAGCTGCGGTGACTCCGCTCACACCGGGACACAGCCGGGACGAGGAGCAGCGGGAGGAGGAGGAGGAGGATCGGTGCTGGACCTGTGCCCCCCTCCAACACACACTCACATTCACACACACACAAACACACACACCAGGAGAGCGGAGCTGAGCCGCACAGTCACAAAATGAGGCCAGTCGGGCTGCAGGAGGCCGACACACACTGAGGCAGTGACAGCAGCGCGTCTTCATGACAGCGGACACGGACAGGAGCTGTGTGTCTCACCGTGTGTGTGTCTCACCGTGTGTGTGTCTGATCCGGGACTGAGACGGGACGCGGACTCTTTGAACTGAGTGGGAGTTTCGGGACGCCTGGCTCGTCACGGCAGCGCGTTAAAACTTCGGATAGTGCCTTTTTTTTCTGTCTGTAGACGCTGAGAGGATCAGCGGAGGTATAAACGTTATTTTCACAAATCAAACGCACAGCTGGTGTTTCCCTCCTCTGTGTGCGTGTGCGCGCGCGCGTGTGTGTGATTGCGCGCGCGTCCGCGGTGCTTGCCTGCTTTGAAGTCCACCATGTGCGGCCGGGCCCCGCCGCTCCAGCCGAGGCCATGACGCTCCCCCAGCGGCGCCTGGCCGGGCTCTGGCCGTGGCTGCTCATGGCGGCCCTGCAGGTGGTGCTGGGCCAGCCGGGCCTGGAGTCCGAGCGGCCGGCCCACCGCGCCGTCATCAAGGTGACGCTGCTGAACCGCGAGGCCACCGGGACGGACCTCAGACTGCAGGGGGTGTTCGTGGGCGGGAGCGCCGGATACGCGGAGGGGAAACTGATGCAGGTAAGGAGAGAGACGAGACGACCACCCTACTCCGGGGGGCGGGGGGGCACCTGTTGTCAAGGTTTTTCAGCTGTTCACACCAGGCCCAGTGTGTGTGTGTGTGTGTGTGTGTGTGTGTGAGAGATGCCTTGCCCAAGGACACAGTGGTGGGTAAACGTGGGGTCGGGCCCACGCGTGGGGTTTGCCCTCATGTCCATTCACATCCTGTAGCTCTGGTGAGCAGTGTGTCCCAGGACCCCCCCCCCCCACAGAGTCACTGTTAAAGATGTGCTGCTGTTCTTCCACCTGCACATGGACAGAGCAGCGATCAGAGCTAAGACCACTGAACCCACTCCACAACAAATCAATATCTGACTAATTTAAGTTAGAATAATATCAATAATCAATAATATCAATCAGAACCCATAGATTAGAGGGGGTCCCTGTGAAAATCATTCATTTGAAAAGAACCCCCCCCACACACACACACATTCATGCCTCCCAGAGTCCCTCTGTGCTGACTTTCGGCCCCCACGTGTTCCTCCGACCTAAAAGGGAAAAAGAGAACAGTTTACACAGCATCCCCTGTCTGATAAGCCAGATGATGTTAACACCTGCACTTGTTGCTACACACCATCAAAATAGTGGAGTGACCATGGGTTACAGTGCTCCGAGTCTGAGAGCTGCTCACAAACAGCAGGCTCCCCTCTCAGCGCTCAGCATGTGATGACAGAATATCTAAATTCCTTTAACAATAGCGATGACATGCAGGTGTTATTGAGGTTAGTTTGTTTTTAATCTTTATTTTTTTTCTCTCCCCTTTATCCCCGAGAGACATGGGTTTGGCCGAGGCTGCCAACCCTTTTTCTGTCTTTTCTGCGGTGACAGCTTTGTTTTGCAGTTGCTATTTATGGCATCTAATGCTCCTCCAACATTTTTTTTGATATCGAGGTGTGGTTGGAGACTGTTTAACAACACAAATCGGCAAATCGTGTTTAGACGCATGCAAAGCCATAATTTCAGAAGCAGTGGGGCTTTTTTTTTTTAACCATTTGGAAAAAAGCACGTCGTTACCCTGCAAATGTAAAGTATGCGCTCCATTGAGTGTGCATATTTAGGATTCAGGAGTGGATTAGGGCTCCTGGGCCATAAAGCCCGGCTGTGTCAATTTATTTACCGTCTCCAAAGAGACGGGACGACAGATATGAGGCACTGCAGGATCTTGTCTCTTCTCACTCACCAGGCGTGGGAGGTTTTGTGAATGGCAAGCCAGATGCTGCAGTTTGCCATAATTGATAAGGATTTACGTGGCTTGTCCACGGAGAAAGCCCAGTATTAAGCGCAGTGAAAAGCCGTGGATGTTTTCCTCTTCGGTTTAAAGCCGCTTTGGCTTTAATGTGTGTGTGTGGGATGTTGACAACATGTTATGGATGCATATCACAGTGCAGGTGAGATCAAAGGTGCTTCCAGCTTTCTGGGATTTCCAGCTTTTTTTATATATATTTATTTTTCCCCCATAAAACCCTGCACCGTGTTTTGTAGCACTGTGTGGGCCAAAGTACAAATGTGCTGCAGAGTGTGTACATGAAAAGATATGAACCTCCTGTCACCAGGTCTCAGCAAAGACCGTGCATATTAGAGTGCTGCGCGTATAAAGGAAACACAGGGGTGCTTGATCAAGATTGCAGAGGTGATATCCGCCTGGATTTCCCTAAAGGAATGAAGGAAGGTGCACCAGTTACATTCAAACGCACGTCTCTATCTCCATAGTCAGAATGGCGACAGTCTAATCCTCTGCTGATAAGATCCCTGTTTGTTTTTCTTTCTTTTTGCCGGCTAAAAAGTCAGCATACCGTTGGTTTGGTCCACTCCTCCGTTTCCTCGTTTCCCCAGCTCGGACCGCTGGCTGTCGTTCTGTCCGAGGCTGGTTTTGTCAGACTCCCTCTTCCCAGGCCGTTCCCACAGTGCACTGAGGTGGTGTTATGCTGCAGGATACTCTTTGTTGCAGCCGAGGCCTGTTCTGACAGGTCCTCTCTGCCTCTGCAGGCTGCTTTATGGTCCCGCTTTATGTTCTTGTCTTCCACTGAATTGGGGGGTTGGGGGGTGGGGTGGTGATGGCTGGAAAGGAGTTGGTGTTGTACAGATAGGTCCTCTGCCTCACACATCTTTGTCCATTTTATATCTTAGATTGTACTGTCTTTCCTATGTGTTAAAACGTCCCATTTCTAATATATTATGGAAACCACAGAGTCAGGTTGGTTGACGTGTGTCTTCTAGGAAGTTGAGTTTACAAAGTCTCAGGCATAAGATACTTACTTCATACTGATCTTCAAAAACACACCTGGCTGAGCTTTAACTTGTCTTGCTAAGATTCTCTTATATCACACTACGATGTCTCTGAAACCAGCGCCTGATTCATCCCAAACTTTACACGTCTTGTATCAGTCGTTAAACGGCTGAACTGTCATGGCGCCGTTACGTAAAAACTGCACAGGCGCTCATGCCGTGTCCTCCTGGCCCCGGTAAGTTTAGCAGATGTAAAGTTCTTCTGTAAATCATCGGATCCTGTTTTGATTATGTTTGCTAACACATGTAAGGAACAAACTCAAGAGAGCACTCGGGCTAGAAGGAGTTCCCAGTTTCCCCCAGTGCGTTCGAGTCATGAGACTTTGCCTCGGTACGTATCTCCCTCTGATCTATTAAACTGTGATCTCCCTGGAAGTATGCCCTGTCCTCTGAATGAACACGTTCATTGGAACACTGGCTGGGGTCTGGCCAGCACTATTTGGACAAATACAAGTGCTGAGGAATTTTGACTCTCTCCCCCCCTTTTTTTTTTTTTTTTTTACAAAACGGAGCTCGCATTGTGACCAAGAGGAGACGTGCAAAGGCTTCTGGGATAACTTTGAACTTGAGTGGATTGAAGACCGTCCTCTGGCCCCCGCAGAGAGACGGACTTGGAGTGTCCAATTAAAGGGCATCGTGTAAGCCCCACCTATGTTCTCTTGACTTTCTTTTCTCCCTCGCGCCGCACTTTTTTCGCTCTTTGTACTCCGCAGACGTTGAATTGACCTTTGAGGGCTCCCTTTAATACGTCAGCTATAATTAAGGCAGGCCGGGCAATTGACTGAACCAGTTAACTCTGCACCACTTCACATTCTTTCCTCTGCCGTCTCGGTGTCCCTCAAGGTACCGAGCGCCTCCTCGCCTCTCCCTGAGCCCCGGACCGTCGGGGGGGCCGCTATCTGCGCGGCCGTTTGGGAGCGAGGGATGGGAGGGCGGAGGGGGGCGCTGAGGGAGAACATCAAAGTGCGTCCAGTTCCGAACGTGAGCTGGGATGATTAAAAACGGGGACTGTTTACACTGCACTTCCCAGGTGGGCCCTCTCCCCCCCCCCCGCCTCCCTCTAGGTTTCCTGTCCGTACTTCCTATCTCCCTGGACGAGATAACAGCCTGTCCAGGGCTCCTCGGGCCTCCTCGCTGCTCGGAGGTGCCGCTCTGCATAGTTTTGCGTCTGTGTGTGTGGCGTAACATATGAGTGTGTGTGTGTGTGTGTTTAGAGAGAGATTTTGAATGTTTTCCTGAAGTGTTTGCAGGTGCCGGGAGCTGTTTCACATCAACCGCTTGGCCTCCTTGTAGTGTGAACTCTTTGGGTTTACTTTCTGTTCTTTGAGAGCGGGTTTGGAAGATTTGGTGAAGCGACCGGGGTGTGAATGAACTGCAGCGTTCTGGCTGAATGTAGACTACATTACATTTTCACATTTCATTATTTGCTCTCGCTCTTAGATTTTCCTGCAAAGAAACCTCTGGAAACCTCTATCTGACAAGCAGAATCGCCGGCTGAAGTCAGACTTTAGTTCCTCTTTTCATAAAACAGTGGGAGTAGGTAGCGGCCTAGCGGAGGAGGCCCGCTCTGAATTTTGCCGCGAGCCTCGTCCCGCTTTCACGGCGCTCACGTCTGCCGTGCGAGCCCGTGCCATGTCCGCCAGTATGGACACCATATGAGGCCTCAACATAAACAGCAGCAGAGTCACATCCCCACCCGTCCAATCTGCCCCTCGGCGACACTGGCAGAAACATAAAGGTAGGAATGAAATCGCCATAAGCTCACAATTTCCCCCTGCTTTGCCACAGCGCCTGTTAAAAAGGCAGGCCGACTTTTCTGCGATTAACTGCTGCCTGTGCAGAGAGGAGCGCCGTCCAGGGACAGACGTCAACCGTAAAGCCGGCGTATAACTTAAGAAACGCGCTCGGCGCCGCTGATACCGAGATTATTCGCGTGCTTTGATGCAGCCGGCGCGCAGCAGATCTGCTGTCGCGACGCGTTTTCCTCTCGCATTTCCACACGGTCACCGCGTCAGCTCGCTGTCCCGCCGCGTCCGTCCTCCGGCGATGTGAGACTGCGACTCCATGTTGCCTCTGGCTCTCTCGCCGTGAACAGACCCCCACGTGTGTCTAACCTATCAGACAAGCTCTGGACTAATGGTTTCTCCTGAGCAGAGGATCTGACAAAGCTGCAGCACAGGAAGCAGGGGCTCGCGCTGTCCCGTCCACCCTCTTCCACGAGAGATGGCCGTTGAGATGTTTCTTAGGGCACTGGGAAGAAGGGAGAGGCAGGTAAGGGGAAACATGGCAAATCTCTTAATCCTGCCGGCCCCCTTCTTTTTAAGTCATTAGACCAGGTCTGGAATTCTTGGATGTTACACAACACATTCTTTTCTACTTTTCATAGCTCTCCTCATGCAAATAACGAGGGAGAGAGAGAGCGTCTGCAGCTTCAGCACGCACTCTCCTGGTTCGCTCGTCCCGTCGCCTCCCTCGTACGTTTGTGCAAAAGAGTCGCATACTTAATTCCACGTGTTTTTTTTTTTTTTGCACACACACACACACACGCTAAATACGCACACTGCACACAATGCAGTATGGTAAAGGCATTACGACTGGACTGATCCCTGAACCGGCCCACAGAGTCAGGGTGAGCCGGAGAGGACGGAAGAGGGAAAAGGGAACATCAGAGCCGAAACAAACAGCGTTACCAAATCTCAGATTAAAGTGAGGGCTTGTCCTCCTACGCCGCCGCCGTGTGTGTGTGTGTGTGCGCGCGCCTCCACATTCACACACTTCATTGATCCCAGGCGGGGCGGCGGAAAGGGCCCGAAATGGCGCACGTGGACGTAAATGAAATGTTAATGACACAGGGTTCGTCTCGCTCGTCTTTTCGGGCGCTTTTATTGTCCGTCCCTCCGAGAAACCGCCGGGGCTCTGAAGGAGCAGCGAATGTTCGCCGCTCTTTCAAGTTGTGCCATTATGCAGCCACGCATCCGTTACAATGGAGGAGTGAGTCACCGCCGGCTATAAAGGAGCACATGCACGCACACACACACACACACACACACACACACACGTTTGTTTTCCCTTTGATGGCCCTGTACCTGACATAGGGCCAGGTGCTTTATGGGTCAGTGGGATTCAATTATGTAAAACGTCCGGGGGTTGAACAGTCGAGAGTACCTTGGCATTTTTGCATTCCCAGAGAGATGAGTATCTGGCTCGACCTTTCGGAGCGAGCCCTGACAGTGCGGGTCAAGTGAAGCACCTGTCCCGCGAGCCCGCGGTTGAAAGCGATCCGCCGCGAGCGCAGAGGAAAGCCCGCTGATCCAGGGCGGGCGTGGAGGCCGAGCTTCGCCTTCCCCGGGGATCAAGGCCACATTTACGGAGATTTACGGAGAACCGTGTCGCAACAGATGACAATTGCACCGTGCGGCAGGAGAGCTGATACGCTGAGCCGACTGTATCTGCTCTGTTTCCTCTCCCAGGTGAAGGGAGATTTTCACACACACAACTTATACATGAATGATTTTTTTTATTATTGCATCATACATACATACTAAACAGTGGTAAAGACAATTCTGGAAAAAAAAAAGTAGAATTAAACCATTATCAGACCTTCACTGTCTACAACATAATTCACTATAATATTGAAGAAATCACAGTAGATAATAGTGAAGTAGTCCAAGCTTGTCTTCTCTTCCAGGTGACAGAAACAAAGTTAGCAATCTTAAACGTATCAAACAAATTAAACTTGCCAGTTAAACTCCAGTGATCCTCTGACTTTTCCTGTAGCGCCACCATGAAGGAAGTTGGAATTTGTGGTTTTCAGCTAAATGCCTCTACTGTAATTTAATGGAGTTAACATTACGGCCCAGTTTATTCCCGTAGCTATAAAACGTACCAGCCTCTTTAAGAGTTTGCATAGATTTTGGCGTACGGTCCGTTGGGTCGACCTCGCTGCGCGTTTTCTCGCGATGCGGCCTGGACGTTCACTCGAAGATCCCGCCTGTTTCGCAGTTCCTCCACGCTCGCCGGCTTATCGTCAGCCGGGTAATATTCAGTCACTGTCCACGCAGATAACGTGCGTGTCGACTTTATGGCGGAGTCACTCATTAATGCGCCCCGCCCCGCCCGCAGCGGCCTTTTTCTGCTCTCGCCGACATCAAAGGAAGCCCGAAAGCCCCCGCCGCACTTTTTCGCCCCTCCGTTTGTCTCGCTCCTCTTTCTCCCGCCGCGCAGCTTTCGAATTCCTCCTCCTCACCTCCTCTCCCCTAACCAGCCCTCTCTTGTTTCCTGACAGCTCTTTAAAATGGTTGTAATTCATTGCAATGCGCTTTGGTTTCAAGGACAAAAATGGCTACGTGCGCTCAAAAGGCAGGAAGCGCTTAGTTTGCTGAGAGGTCGGAGGAAAAGAGTCATCACCATACCACAGATAAATGCTCTCTGACAAACTCCCTCGCTCTCTCTCTCTCTCTCTCTCTCTCTCTCTCCAGCCACTTCTCTCGGGCGGCTTTGTGCTCGCCGCCTTGGCTAACGCAGCGACGGCACCTCCCAGCAATGTAATCTCTGACACGGTCGCTCGGCTCCCGTGCGAGACGCCGAAAAATACTTGCACCCCGTGTTTACGGCTGAAATATTTGCACCAGAGATACTGTTACAAAAAAAAAAAAGAAAAAAAGAATCTGCAGCCGAGCCGTCTTCAAAGTGGAAGCACATTTTCTGCTTTTCTGCTTGAACGCTCGGCTCAACGATCCGCGAGGCGAGCTTTCACCTGCGCGACGGTCTGATTCTTCGTGTGCGTGCGTGCGTGTGCACAAGCGTGAGTGCGTCCAGTGTGTGTGTGTGTGTGTGTGTGTGTGTGCGTGCACAGGAGGTGGAGCTCCCATACTGAGATCATTTACCAAACTCTATTAAGCGGGATCAAAGTGACTTAGATCTTTCACTGCTGCATGACTACAAAAGCCATATTGTAACCCCAGATCCAGGGAGATAACGCTGCTGACAAAAAATGCTTTATGTCTCCAAAAGTCACATGGTCACTTCCAAACAACAAACAGCATGTCCCACTTTTGACCCCCCCTTTTTTTTCTGCCTTCGTCTCAGAAAGGCTTCAGTGTTAGCTTCGATAATGCTGCTCATGCTTCCTGCAGAGTTTGATTTATTGAGTTAGAAAAGCTGAATAGAAATTTGACATTTTCTTGTATACACTACGATTAAGACGGGATCTGACTCAGCAACACCGGGGTGCTTTGAGACAAGTTTAAAAAAAATATTGTAAATGATCTTTCTGGTGCAACTTTGCAATATTGTAATTGACTCTCGTGAACCCTGCAGCCAGATAAACGGGTAGTTTATTCTCCTCCACATACGTCCCATACAGATCTACATGATGCCTTAATTCATTTCTCTTCAGCTGATGAAATTCCACATTTGTCATGCCGTTTGTCATGCTTATCCCACTAAAGTCAGTTTATTTGTACATTTGTGAGGATAGCATCATTTGTTAGCCAATATTCGGAGGGTATAAAGACAAAAGGCTCCTATGTTTCCATGGGAACAGCGTTGTTGGGCCTGGCTGATATAATGAGTCAAAGTTATAATCGTTAAGATTCCAGTCCTGGTTGACTTGTCATCTCCTGTGGTTACTGGTGGTTTGATCCTACAAGCAGACCCCAGAATTCTTGGGGTGGAAGACGCTCTGCGAGCAGCTGCTTTGTCAGAGACATCACAGAAAAGCAGCTGGTGTATCTCTTTACAGTGCAGCCAAACAAACCCAGTGCGAGCAGCGTGCCGTGCCAACCTGGGCGGCAAATACACGGCGTTTCCCGTAACCGCTTCACAATAAAAGCCGCCTCGTGTTTCGGAAGTTGAATGTTTTGAATGTAAACCGAAAGCCGTCCGGTTTGCTCAGGCAGTAAATAAACAGAACGGTGTGTCTTATATCATTGAGATATTATTACAAACAGTTAACCTGGACTACATGTCCACATCATTTCCTGTGAATCCTTATTTTTAATCATAAACATTTTATCAGATCATGACTTTAAGGATTTCACTATGTTGGTGTCCTCTGCTGATTTTTTTAGCTCACATAATTAATTTACAGAACTTTCTTTGTTACTTAGACTCAGAACAACAATAAATCAGAGAAAACGTTTTTTACTTTGGGAATTCACTTATAACATCCATCGAAAAAAGTGGCACCACTGCGGATTTTTCTCAGAGAAAGACTCATCACGCTGTGTTTTTAGACAGTGTTGTGTGTTTTTGAGGAGACAGGTAATTTATCACAGTATAAAAAACAGTTTCTCGCCTCATTTTTATATTAAAACAGGTCTGTGTTTTTGCTCTTTGTAGCTGCTTGCCTGCTCCTAATGACTGCCGTGTGGGTGGGAGGTGAATGATTGCTCTCTGTGAACATGGCCGATCATCGTACATCCAGTCACATGCCTGCCAGCATGATGGATGGCTGTTCTCTCAGTTGGACTAAATGAAAAGTGCATGCTTTTGAATCAGACAAAGGGTTAGTATGGCTTCCGGACAAGCGTGTGTAACTGATGTGTATGTGTGTTCACCTGCAGCGAGAGTTTTCCTCTCAGGCCTGCAGAGACACAGTCCCATGTGACTCGCTGAGAGAATTTGAACTGGTGTCACATGGCCTTGGGCACTACATGCGCATATGCATACGTTCACAAATAGATTTCACACAGTTCTCCCCTCCACTTGCCTTCAGTGCCTCTGCTGGCTCATTTAAGTGCATTTTACACCAAACCACAGTGGACCAGATCTACTCAGGTAGGTCTTCCGTGGGACAAAATACTCTATTGGTCAAAACTTTCATTCAGGTTGACTCCCACTTACCTTAACTAACTTATCAGAAGCAAGATTAGTAGGTAACTCAACAAAAATGACTACCATCTGTAGTCATTTTTGTTGAGCAACTTTTCTGTGTCATGAAATATCACGGTTCTGTCACCCTGTACACGATTCCAGAGCAAGAACACTTCTGAATCTCCACCAGCCTCACTGTGTTTCTCCTCCTCTTCCACTCAAATTATTGACAGTCTAACGTGCTAAAACTTCTCCCATCACAAGTCTGTTTAGGACTGTTTAGGCCCTACAGTCAATGTAAGGCCATCGCAGAGCTCTGTACTCTCAGCTGACATCAAACTCTTGGACGTCCCCATGACGCTCGCTATACCATCGAACGTTTATTAGCACTGCGCCGGGCGGAAGAAGTGGTTCAGCGCAGCCACGCGGTGACCTTATTGTACGCTCCGAAAACAACTAAACCCAAACTTGACTGTGCCCGCTGTACTGTCCAACAACCCTCAGGAGAGGACTGCGTATCTAGGAGACCCACTCCAATTGGCCATGACCTCCTGACTGGCTGCTCCTAATTAGAAGCCGTCCCTCACAGTGCCTCCCTCTCTTGTCTAAAGTAAATACCTTGGCACCCAGCAGGAATGCTGACAGTCTGCTGTTTAGGGTGCTGCGAGAGAGGCTGGGACAGTCGCCGACTCCCCTCCTCGTTTAACCCTCCAGATGGTACGGCCAACACTAACAACTAGCACCAGTCCTGCAGCGGAAACACAAATGACTTCACTGTTGAACTCGCTCAAAATATGCATTACTATCTTGGCTTTTTTCATGCCAGCGCGCTGTGTCGACTTTCCGACTTGGAGTGCGTTCAGATTATTCTCTTCGAATGGCCTTGACCGCAAACTGGGACTTTGCGGGGAAGCGATAGAGCCGGGCGGAATATCATTCTACGCGCGGGGTTACATAACGGCTGTATTTACATTTACTCCCAACATCAGGCTTCCCGCGGCCTCCGAGCAAAAAAAAAAACAGATCCTCGCCGTTTCAATGTCAGCTGCCCTTGGTGCGCAGCGGTTCACTGGAATCAGGTGGGCGGATCAAAAGGCAGTCTGTATTTGAGAGAACGGGGCCATGGCGTCTCATCAGGGCCGTTCACCTGATAACCTCCTCAGTGGGAGCCGCTCCAAAGCAGCGGAAGGAAAAAAAAAAAAGTAGGGCTTGACGGCTAACAAGGCATGTTTTTAGGGCCGTATGGAGTCATATGGGCTCCTTTTTTTACTTGGAGACGGTCTGTTGGTGACCAGAGCCGCCAAGCCTCATTCCCTCACGGCCTGCTATTTAAACCCCCAGATTGCTGTGCGGGAGTGGAGTGGAGCGTGGTGTTGCTCTTTGTTCTGGGCCCTAGGTTAGGGTTAGCGCAGCATTACACCACAGCAGCCCCGAAAGCCGGCTCTGAAGACTAAAGCAGAGCTGTGTGTGGTTTGGTGTTTGGTCTGCTCCCTCTGAGATTAGAGCAGCAGGTTGGCAGAGGATTGGGTAATGACATGTCTACCGCCGTCGAGTCCTTGGACTGTCTGGGACGTGAAGGGATACTTGAAAGCGAGGCGGGCACACACACACACATTGACAGACGCACCTACACACATCAGAGTAGCACTTCTTCCTCTACGGGGGTAAATTTGACTGTGAAGAATCACCGAGACAGGCTAACATTGTGGTAAGAGAAACAACATAACATTTATAATCTCTGCCCAGTGAGATGTGACATGGTCAGCCACTAATAGTCGTGGACGCTCAGATGACACATAATGTTCCACTCATGTCAGAGTCTAAAGCTCATTTTCCAGAGCATTAAGTCTTTGTGAAGGTATATGATGTTGCAGAAATAAAGCAGTGTAACATGAGAGGAAGTGTGTAGTGCCCAGTGCCATGTCCCGATATATGAACTTCATGGTGATGGTGTAAGCGCTATAAAACGTGGATTTTAATGGAAGAACATTCACTCGAAGCTTTGATCTTCACCCTCTTTTGCTCCATTTGTCCCTTTGTGCATTCTTTCCATTTTACGCACGTGTGTTCGTACACGCTTGGAATGTTCCCCGCTGAGGATTTAGTGTTTCCCATATCTGCGTGTTCGGCTTTTTTTTTTTTTTTTTTTGACGCTGGAAACGGTGCGTGGCGCGGTCGCGGTTGATTTCCCTCACCCGTCTGATCTGTTACCCTCCAAAAAATCACAACAAAAATGTCAGATGGATACCGTGACCCGGCAAAGGGGACTGTTTACATCCCGGTTTTTTTTTGTGTGTGTGTGTGTGCGTGTGTAGAAAGTCCCCGTCGAGGGCTCGTTACAGCACTTTGTCCTATATGAGTCAACAGCATGTTTATGAAGCTGCAGTTCAAACTTAAGAGGCCGGAGCCGAGCCAAGCGTCCCAGTGCTGTGCCAGATCTATCAGAGAGAGAGAGAGAGAGGGAGAGAGAGAGACAGGGAGTGGTGGGGGGTGAGTTGGGTGGGAGTGGTGGGGGGGGCAGCAGTGTGTCTGCTGCAGTTCTCTGACCTACCTCCATGCCGCTGACTTCCACTGTTTGCCCACTCTGTTAACTATTACCAAAAGGCTGTGTACCTTGGCTGTAGCCCAACACTCTTACACATACTGTGGCCCATTATCAAAGGAGACCTGCACTACAAGCCCTGGAGTCCTTCCAAAAAGGCCACAGCCACAGTTTCTGCTTCAAGACCGATCCCAGCACAGCAGCACAATCCGAGCACTCCCTCCTGTTTTTGTCTCCCCATCTTTCTCTCTCTCTCTCTCTCTCTCTCTCTCTCTGTCTCCACCTCCTCCCATTCTCTCTCTTTTTCTCCTAATCCCCTTGCTTGAACATGCACATGTTGGTTAAACTGTCCTTGGCAGGTACCTCACCCACTCGCACTTCTTTTTATAATCCCTTTTATGTTCCTGTTCATTTTCTTTGGTGTGGTTACAGTACAAAAACAGAGGAAGAGTAAAAACACGAGCGCTTCACCTCACCCCATTTCTTGGGATTTCTTTGGCAGTTTTGCGTTATTAAAAGTAGCTGCAGACTCTCATTAAATACCTGAGTGTGTTTTATGCAGAGAAAACAGCAATAAGTGGGTCTTTATTGTCGATCATCTCCTTATCCCAGTGAAACTCAACTTGTCATACAGCCAAAGATTTTGTAGAAGTGCCAAAAATCTATTTATCTGCCAGTTATTAGTAACATGGAAGTAGTAGATTTTTTTTCAAAGTAAAGAGTTTACTTTAAGAGATTGTTTGTGCTTTTAATATTTTAGGGGATCATTTTATTGTCAAAGTTGATGCAGATTGATTTCCTCTCAATCAACTAATTGATGAATGAAGAGGTTCTGTGAGTCCAAACGTGGGTGTTTGATCAACAGAGCCAGTGTAAAATGGGGGCTGATATTCTCTAATGATGTTGTCAGGGTTGCTGCTGAACTGTAAGCGGATGTAGTCGCTCGTAAATGTTTTATATCAGTTATCTCGTATCACATCTGTGATCCAAATGTAAACACAACAGCTGCCCCTCCCCCGCAAAACCAGAAGACTGGGGCCTGCTATCACCACCGAACTGTTATCTCATCCTTATTATTTCATAACGCCTGATAACAAATTACAGTTTTGTGCACATTTTGTCTATTTTTTTTCAGCCCGTTATTCTTAGATAACAATTCCATCATATTGCTGTCTTAATAAATCACTAATAACTTGTGAGTGACATGATTTTATTCACTTGCCTCAAAGTCCAACTGGTTTTGACAAAGACTTTTCATCAGGTAATGTAGCGTAGACAGGAGGAAGAAAGAAGGGCCGATCAACTAATCAGATTTTGCATCGGTTATTCACTTAAAAGTAAAATGATCAGATAATGAGTGAGCCGACTTGGATAGAATCTTGGACCACATCAGTCCAATTGAAACTCGTAAATGTGCCTTCTCGAGATTTTAAAATGAGGAGGACACGATCACAAGATTAATTCATTAAATTATTGAATAGGACCTCTGGGTCCCAGGGAGTCTTTAATGACAGATTATAAGATAAGGAAATGTGCTTTCAAGTTGTAATTTCAACATGAATGGATGAAACAGCGACCAGAAACGACGTTAACAAACCGAGTCAGTGAGGGCGACATGTTTTCACTGAGCTGCCACCTGCATGAGATTTATACAGATCAAACTTTGTTTCCTGATATTTTCATTTTCATATGATTGAGTGTGCATGCTTCAAATAAGTCCAATATATCAAGCTTTATAAAGTACATGTTATCTCTTTGGTGTCACAAGTGATTCATTACAAGCGATTATTGAATAATTTAGGGCCATCATATTCTGGTCACCCAGGTTAGGGTTAGGGTTAGGGTCAGGTTAGTTCACAGTGTTATAACGTATTTGTTGTGCCCCCTGTTGGCTCACGCTGATATAAGGCTGCCATATTGTTCATCTATTGTGTCGTGTGTGTGTGTGTGTGTGTGTGTGTGTGTCTCCTGTCAGTTGGACTAAAATAGAGTCTGACCAGTGAATCCAGTCACGTTTTCTGAACCTAGCCTGCAGCATGTTTGTGCTTATTGTCAGGATTTTGTGCTGACGGCAGCCAGGTGAGCGCCGGTGAATATGTGTCCATCTGCGTGTTTATTACGGCGCATTATGTCGCGTATTTGATCAGGTGGCAGCCTCGCCGCGCTCGGACCAGGTGCTCGCCCATATTAGGCCGAAATCTGTCTGCACACACGGCGCTCCTGATGGCATGTAAACATACTTTGAAGTGTGGATAGTTGTGTGTGTGTATTAAACTTGGAATCTGATTCTTTATAATTGATATGTAAACACGGGCCGCTTTGAAGTGTGTGTGTGGCACGGATCGTATCTGAAAGTGTGATGTCAGATATCCCCGGGGCAGTGCACCGCGCTGTTGGTTCAGTCGAGCCTGTTAACGCGGAGAGACAATCCCTCCGTCCCCGCCGCCCCCACCTCTCCCGAGCTCACTTCCTCTCCCCAGCAGGAAGTCCTGGCCTTTTTGTACCCTGACAAAGCGGTGCAGACAGTAGCTTCTCTTCTGAGCCTTATCTCTGCAGCTTTTAATTAACTCTGTGGTGTTTACTCTCCGCCCTGTCATCCCCGTCTTTTAATACCAGGGGGTAAATGATTAGGCACACAATAGAGGCACCAACTGTGCGGCTGTAAGCCCTGACCTGAGTGCGGTTCATGATGTATATTAAAGTTCTTTTAGATATATAATAGCTCACCTGCAATTACCCAGCGCAGCACGCAGTTCACTCAAACGTTACATCTCGAAGATATCTGGAAGCAGACTCACAAGGCGCTGCGTCGGCGGCTTTATTGCGGCGGGACCTCAGATGCTGAAACGCCGCACGGCGTGATTTTACAACAATCACGGTGTCTTTCGTCACGGCGATCACGAGGTGAACCGTGGAAATACGTTGTTCACTTGCAAAGTAATCTGGCAGGAATTTGTGCTTGCATGGATTTGATTGGCGAGCATGGCTAATAACTGGAACGCTCAACTCTGTATTTGATTTTAATGTACGTGTGTGTGTGTGTGTGTGTGTGTGTGTGTGAATGTTTGCTGTCAGTTTGCTGTGTCATACACTATTTGGAAGCTGAAAGTTACAAAACAGGTATGGATTTTACAGGCGTTGACTCCAATTAAATTACCTGTATGCTCCTTGCCTATCAGCAGTAATCCTGTTTAATTTCAGCCTGGCTGCGTCGCAGAGCTCTTTGTAGTTTATTATATAACTGTAGCATACAGCACTGCAGCAAGTGTTGCATGAGACCTTTGCTGAGAGGCCGGTAAGTCGAGGGCTGGCTTTGACTTTGAAAAGGCCAACGCCATCTAGCTGGTGTCTGGTTGATGCCCAGAGGACAAACAGTAGCAGAGCTTTTTGCAGACAATAATTGCTGAAGACTTCACAATACAGCGTGCACAATGATGCACAGGCCACAATACAGGGAAATTACAACCCTCCAGTTTACGTGTCTGCCGTTGCCACTGCATAATTATCTGTCAAACACACAGTTACTCACCGCCCCTCCAACAAAGAGCTGCCGCTTTAAACAATCTAATTAGGCCCAACTTGAAAATCAGTGACTAGTGAGATCTCAAACACGCCACCCACACACCTATTGTACACACACGCAAACGCGCACGCAGACATAATATGCCCTGCAGAGACCCGGTGGTTCAGGTCTACACGGCGAGCAGGGAGTGGGAGAGGGCAGTAGCCTTCAGAGGGTTTCTCCTCCACGCCTACGACGCCTTTGTTTTCTCGCATAATGTTTTCCTTTTGGGTCACCTCTCCAGCCTTTTAGGGCAGTGAAAGTGGATCTGTCCACGGCCTCTCCATTACATAGCCCATCAGATAGGGAGCGCTAGATAAGTCCCCCCTGTATAATAAATGTCTCATATTTGATCTTCACAGGTGGGAGCGGTCTCACAACACTGTAGCCCGGGTGCCTCTCCTGGGACAGCTTGCACAAACACCTGCTCTTTGGAGGAGAAAGACACGTCTGGCTGCCTTGTTCACACACACACACACGCGTACACGCAGTTTCAGAAACCCGCAGCCCTAATGTAGCCGTTTCCTCTGACCCTATACCGACGCCGCGAGGGAAGGTGAAAGGTCAGCATACCCCCGCTCGTTCAGCCGTCGCCAACCTCTCGGGAAGCTTTATGGTGCGAATCGTAAACGAGTTAACCCCCAACCTAGACCCCGCGCCTCGCCTCCCCGCGGTGTACGAGAGAAAGGGAGAGATCCTTTGCTCCGTCGGCTCAAAGTTCAGACACGGGGACAATCATTGACGCGGCAAAGCGGCACAGTTTTAATGGAAGGAAACGGGCCTGGAAATCGAAAGGGGATATAAGACGGCTTGGCTCTATGGTAGACAAGAGATCCGGATAACAGGGGAAAGTAAATATTAGAGGCAAAATGTCAGGCTGCCTTGTTAGCAGGTATAGTGTTGCACGGTTGTGGTCTGAATGGGAGGCATCGGAGACATGGGAGGCAACCCTAGCTGTGAGTTATGTTTCCCTCGCCGCACGGGTATGCGATGCTTGTTCCCTCCTTAGTGTTCACCAACAGTCTTGTCGATCATTTTCCAGGGTGACATATTCCTGGGAGATCATTGGCCACCCGGGGCAGGGGTGTGTTCCACCAGACGGTCCACTGCAAGCTCTCCCTCCGAGCCCCACCTATCGCTCGGGTTAACTCTTGGACGCTTTGCACGCTGGCGTGGTGGAAACACGGTGACCTGCTTTAGCTGCACCGTCGGCTGCCCTGTTTGTATTTGTGCCATTTAGCAGAAACGTATATCCAACACGCCAGTGAGGTCTGGAGGGTTTCAGCAGCAGCTGTTTGCAGCAAAGTGTGCGGCCGGCTGCTAAGGATTTCACCGCCACACAGTATATTAATGACTTGTATTAATTTACATTATTGCGAGGCTCACAACTCTTTGTTAACCATACTTGAGATACGGCTTGGAAACTCTGCATTGTTCCCTGTTTTACTGTTATTCATACGGCTTATCTAATGTAAATAGATGAAAGGTTCTTTATATCGGTCAGCTATTTAAAAACCACAATCAAAGTTTGTTTTTCCAGCAGTGGAAATAGTCAGCTATGCCTGCCTCTTTAAAGAAACATGGATTGCATTAAACAGTCACGTATGTCGTGTTGCAGTATGTACAGAAGTGATACAGAACCTTTAGTTCACTGAAGGCTAATCCCCATGCACAGGCTTTAATCAATGGCAAAGTCAACTCAGGAGCTGACCCCAAGCCTGTGTTGTTGTTGCTAGTGTTTGTATCCAGTAGCAATGGAAACAGGCATTTCCCCGTTTTATCTCCCTCTGTTTCCTCCGCCATACAGATTCAGTCATTGTAACCTGCACGCTTTACTCTGTCATCGTCTACCCGCTTCTTTAGCCCCTTATATTTTTAGATCTCTTATCTGATATTGTCATGGCAATGCAGAATAAACAAACCCCGGTCTGATAGCTGCAGGTTTTTCAGTTGGAACCTGTCCGTGGGTCCTTTGATCAGAGAGGCCTTTTATTCTGCCAAGAAGCTTGAGAAGCTGGGAGGGGAGCTGGAACGACACCACAGCAGCCAGACGAGCGGCGGTGTGCCACCGCTCCTCTTCAATGTGAGGAGAGGGGAGGAGAGCTGACAACTCTGAGCATTGTTTTTTCTTTTTTTCTTTTTTTTTTAACTGAGTTGCCCTGGAAGTGTCTTTAATCGCGCCTAATAATAGCAACATCCCAACAGATGCAGAAAGCTTGAGTATCAGGCACAACAGCTGCGTGCTTTGTAAGGTGTCATAGCGGAAGTGTGATAACTTGTAAGGTACGTTTTGTGGTGTCAGACAGGAGCAGGAGAGGATTTTATCTCATTTTATCTTATTTTAGTCCCTCTTTTATTTCAATGGGACCGCTCGCAGTGAGGGCGACAACGCAAAAGGTTGAACCCGGCTCCACTTGGCGATGAAATGCCGAACATTCGTTGCCGGTGCTTTCAGGGGTAGCGGCGTAAGTCGGCCTTGGCACCGTCCCAGTCACTTATCTGTGTCATGCTGGTCGGGAAAGATGGAAAGCTGCGATTGGTCGGGGTCCAGCGTGTAGTCTGCCACGTTTCCTCTACCAAGTAACGGCGAGAATTTACGACTCTGTTATCCCCTAAATATCATGTGGTCGGGTGTTGGCATAAGTGGCAACCGTGGTAAGAGCTGGCCAAATTCTGGAAATGCTAACAAAATGTTCTTCATTGCTTCCCATCCTTTCTATTTTAGTGAAAGAACGTGGCACCATCTTCACAAGAGAAGGGGTGTTTTCAGTTTCTTGTTACAGCGATATTGAAAAGACACATTTTGGAGTTACGATCATAGAGAAACTCTGTTATCTTGTTACTGACTTTTAATAATAAAGCATGCCTGCAACGTATGCTGGCGATGATTTGTTTACGTGTTTACCCTTGCGCGGTTGTACACATCATTGTAACGTAGGCGCGGTAATTGAGCTTTGCTCGGAGAGTGAATGACAGCGGCATTGTGGGGTGGGGGGATGGTGGCACTGACGGAGTAGGTGTGTGGATGTGTGCTCGCCATTGTGTTTGTGTGCGCCGAGACGTAGGTGTTTGTGACAGTGTGTGCGTGCGTGCGTGTGCGTGCTGTGCTGTGCATGAGCGCTGAGCCTCTACACGGTGAGGTCATTGCTCATTGGCCCTTTTGTGGGGGTAAGGTTGGGGAGCAGTGATGCCTGCTACGGAAGGGGAGTGTGGGAACCAACCGGCCAGTGCACAGGGGGTGGGGGTGGGGGTAAGAGATGAGGTAAATGTTCTGGAGCCCAACAATCAGCATGTTGATGTCTTCACTGGGTGGCCTAGTTCTATGGGGGCTGCGGCACAGAGCGGGTCGTTGGGTCTCAGGGCACCATGGGAGCTCTGGGCTGGGACACACAGCACCGTCCTGCTCGATGACGGATGAACCGCCCTCGCTGCTAAAAATAACAGGATGGAATCGTTCCATGAGGTGTCAAAATATGTACTCCACTTGATACCGAATCCAACAACATGCAGCAAGTGAATGGACCGAGGGCTCGTCCTGCGTGTGTGTTTTGAGATTGTCGGACAAGCGCGGCCATCTCTTGTTGAATGGCATGAAGAGGCTCGGTGATGATGTTGAAATTCTGTCAGAATTCCTTAAAGAAAGTGTTAAACTTTGTTATTCGATCACAAAACAATAAAACAACAGATGAAAGCACAGCTGAACTGTAGGGACCACTTCTGGTTTGTTGGGGCGCTCACTCAGTCGGGGGTGGAACCGGGGGGCATCTGCTGCATTCACACTATGTTGGCACAAAGAGGAAGACCAGAAAAACCTCCTGTTATTCACACTGATGTTGAACATTGTGTGTTATTTAATAAGCATAGTGTTTTTCAGTGAATTATTAAAATGTAGCACTAATAACTACAGTCAGTACATGCATGTAGAGTAAAAAGTACAATATTTGCCTATAGTGGAGTGGAAGTGGAAAATAACCTTTAAACACCTCAAAATTCTTTTTAAATGCAGGGCAGCAGTGAGCGTGAGGAAGTGAATTTTTTTTACAACTTCATTATTCATTACCATGCTTTTGTCTTTTTATCATTTAAAATGTGTTAACAGCTGCAGTCGCAAATGAGCAGAGCACACCTGTGACTTTTCTGCTCTGCTCTCAATAGTATGTGTTCTTCTCATCACTATTGTTCATCTCCACTTATTGTTGTCTGTTTTTAATCTCTTGGGGTTGTTAATACCACACAGAGCGCTGCCCACACTCTTGGTTCCCCCTCATTCACATACACGTCTGTCCTCATCAGCTCTGTGAAGTCACCAACACACTCACAGTCATAGTAAACGTTTCCGAACACTTCCTGTTGGTGGACAGTTTGCCCTGTGCTTTACCCGGATGTGACGCTACCCTGCAGCCACATTTTTATTTTAGCTCTGCTAACACGACCGGAGTCCACAAAGTCCGTCCTTTATTGTGGGTTGGGCGGCGCTATGTTGGCAAAACATCTTAGATTAGAGTCTTGGTTCTGTGATTTGCAGCTTTGGCACAGTTAGCTTTGCTTACAAATAATGATTAGCCTTCGCCTCCCTCTAGAAATAGCACGCACTGTCATTGTGGTAATAGCTGCTGACCGGAGAGGTGGCCTGACGATACAGAGCTCTCGATTCTGTTCTTTAGCATATATTGATATTTTCTCCACAGTTTGGGTCCTGTCGGAACAATGTCGGACCCCCCCCCCTCTCCCACCACACCCCCTCTTTGGAGTGAAATCTTAACTGCCAGCACTCAAAGCCTGTCAATGAAAGGCCAGCTGTTCCCCGCCCTCTGCCGGCCTGCCCAGGCCTCCGTCAGATGCCCGCCTCGAAGTTTGGCCCCCCCCTCCCGCCGCCCCCACACACACTCTCACAAACACACACACAGACAGCCCGGGCTCGTGTGAAAGCATGAAATGCCATTACCGGCAGGCGTCAGGTTACGCGGGCACAGCACCAAGCTATGTCCCCGCTGCTAACGAAGGATGTGGTGAGAAAGTTAAATGCTACATGCTAGCTCCCTCCGCACACACAGCGCACAGAGGCCCCCCGGCTGTCGGAGCACAATTCTGTAAAACTTAACCATACGACAGAAATAGAAGGCAGCGGCCTTTAATGTTAGTGTCCTCGAGAAAACACAGGCCGCTGGTGGGACCCCTCGGAGGAAATGAAGGCCTATGTGGCCGGCTCACAGAGAGACCTCTGACTGTTTGAAGCCGTGGCTAATCAAACACAGTGTGGAGGAAAGTCGCCGAATCACAGCCCGCAAAAAGTGAGACGTAATTACAGCCGACGTTAGCCATGTCGCTCACTCTCATTTTCAGTCTTTGACGGCTTCAGCCTAAACAATGATGAGTATTTTATTCTTATTTTGTCTCTTAGAAATACTAAAAAGTAGCTAATTACCCGCAAACTGTGGCTAACAGCCACAGCTATAATTTGTCTTTAATGCTAACAAATATTAGCATAGCAACATGGCACGCCAACACGTTAAACTATACTCAATATGTTATCATTCTGCTATTGAAAGTAAGTATCACACATAAACGAGTGTGTATTTATGTTTGGTAATTTTAGCTTTTATTAAATGTGGATACAAACAGTATAGTATAATGTGTAATTGCACTACGCTGGTTGTTTATTCAGATCCATATTTCTGTCTGTATTATTGTTGAGATCATTAATACCTGTAAAAATCATCTTCCAAACTTCAGAACATCTAGAGTATTATTATTTTATCTTATCACTGCCAGCCCAGACTTCCATGCAGAGTTTAAATCTCCCATAATGACACAAGTAACTGGAATCTTTTTATTTTTAAAAAAAAAAAAGGTTTGTCTCTTGATATGATAGCACACATTACGCCAGCTTTTGGAAATATTTGCAGCTGTGTTTGCTCGCAATTTGTTCAAATGCAGATTACCAGTCTGGGATAGTGTTGTTAATCCAAGATAGCTGTCAGTGGCGTTTTATTGTATATATTTGCTTTGATTAGGTCACGCGCGGTGACAGAATAGCGTTTAACAGACTGATACCGCGGCGCTGTGGCAGATAGGTGGTGGTGTTTTTGACAGAGCGGAGAGATTGGTTTCATTTCCGCACGTGGGAGGCATGCTCTGCATAGCCCGAGGATACAAAACTGGATATCTTTTGCATCTAGTATCAGCTCATATCACTTCTTGAGTCGCGTTACCGCCTTTCACTCCACCAGAAGCTATTTCTCAGATTCTGTTCATAATACTTCCCGATTTAATATTTTCATTTACGATGTAAGGAGTTTTTTTCATGTGTGCGCTTCATTTTTCGATCCGTCTCTCCTCTCTCCTGCTCTCCCCGCGTTCCTTTTTGTCGGAGTCGGGTTAGCTTTAATGAGTAGGCTCCATTGTTACTTGGGGCGGCCGCCTGCTTGCAGCTGTGGATGAAACTATCTGGTGTATTTGGCACGCCGCCCGTCTTTGGCCTAGGTTTCTAACAGGAGGAGGAGGAGGAGGCCAACACATTGGATGTGCTTGATGTGGACTGATGGACAGCAGACAGCTTGCCATGTCTGCAGGAAAACAAGAGTGCTTTCCTAATCTACTTAGTCAGGAGTCCGTGGAAACCGAATGCGGGCGGAGAGGGACGGAGAGTACAGTAGATGAGCGGTCGGTTGTTTTGCTCATTTCCGTGGCCTATACGGTTTCATCCGCTTGGACGGTTTTCATGCTGGAGGAGGTGACAGCATCAAACTGCAGCGTAAACTCCACCTCAAACTGTGGGCTTCACTGTCCCCTCGGTCATTATCGTGGCCCATCAGATGCTGCTGACAGTCAAAACACTAAGCTGTCTTATCATTTTATCCGCCCGGTGCGTTGCTTTGTTTTGTCCGACGGGATTAGTCTGTCGTGGGCTTTCCTAAAGTTTATAAATCATCTCTGACATCAGCTGAGGGTCCCATAGTCCTCGTCTTAGAGCCGCCAAATTGCACACTGCAAATCAGATCCTACGTAATGTAATGTGTCAGTGCATAATGTCAGTGTCTTTTGTCGAGCTGCAGGCTCTCTGATCAGCACCGCTGTAATCATATTTTCACTGTATGTGTACAATAAGATGAATGAATTTGACAGTAACTAATAAATACTCTATTCCTACACAACTGCAGCACTACAAATCTGTTTTTGATAAATTGTATGGAGTCCTTGATTGGTCAAATTATGTTCTCAATTTTTCAACTTAAACAACAAATTTAAATATAAATGATTCAAATGCAATTTTTGTGACATATACTTCATTTCTGGCCTTCCTGTCCTTCTGGGTTTATAAAGCCATGGGCAGAGTATATTGTGTGTGTGATTTATTGTATTTCTATCAAATGTGTAAACATCGTGGGTAAAACATATACTTAATGTAGTAAAACAATCACATGAACTAGAAAGAAATATATATTTTGACAGCTCAGGAGCTCTGTATATTTGAGATTAAAATCATATATAATTTAGATTCAACTCCAGACATGGAATGGTTGTCTACATTGTTTTAAACTATATTTTACTATGCAGCAACTTAAGTTAAACTTAAGTAAACTAAATGCATGTTTTCTCTTGTGTCACTGTAAAATGAACGGGCCACATATGGAGTCGGGCATTAACTGGGGACCATTAAATGAACACACTCTATAGTGTGTGTTCGTGCGCGTTGGGAGAGTCTTGACATTCCAATAGCTGAGTTTTATATTTGTTCTTAAACAGAGCGAGGGCTGGGCAGTAAGTTGCTCTTGAAAGCCAAAAAAAGTCCAAACACCTGGTGAAGTACTTGTTGAGTCATTGCTGTTTATCAGCGTTCGTGCTGTTGTGTTGTTTTATCTGCTGCAGAAATACCTCTCAAATGTTTAATCGCCCTTACTTCAGTACACCTCTAACTTTCTCCTGTCACATACATTCAGGTCCGTGTATAGAGGTGCATACCGGTGACTCTCGAGATCGTCGTCATGCTCAGTGCTTCGGCTGCTGGGGGAGAGTTAACCCCGCGACCCGTCTTTTGTGCAGCTCGTGTGGAGTGTATGGCGTTCGTGCAGGTTTCATGCCACTCCGATCAGAAGCAGAGCGGGCTACTGTAAGTGGCCGGGCTGGAAATAAAGGCCCGGGGATGAAAGGGGACAGATTACATATTCATCTGGCCCATTTAAAGGAAGCGAAGCCTACAGCGATGCCTGTCGAAGCACACTGACGAACCAAAAGATTACTCACAGGTGCGACCGGGAGACACACACACACACACACTTCCATCCTCTCGGTGCCTTCGTCTTATTCCCTTCCTGTCTCTCCGTTTCAGACGCTTGTGTTTCGCCACCTTCAGTTCTGTGTGTGTGTGTGTGTGTGTGTGTTATCGTTGGCCCTCATCTCCCTGGTCTTGGCGCGTTTCTGCATGTACAGTCTTTGTCCCTTATCGCCGATCTACCTCGCTTATCAGCTCTCTTTTATGCGCAAGTTTTTTTTTTCTTTTTTTCCCCCCCTTGTCTGTTGTCGGCATGCTTTTATTTTTCCTCTGCTGCTCATAATAAAGTCCTTCATAGGGAGGTCCTGCTCCAAGTCCAGTGATGTTTCTGTCCTCAGCGAGAGGCGAGACAGTTTGATAAAGAGGGGGCAGAACGAGGACACGGATCTCAGGAGAGAGAAAAACAGAGCGGACAAATGGGCAAATTGTTGTTTTGATGTAATGATTGTGAGTGAGTTAAGCCTGTCAGAGTTTGGGAGAACATAGCCGGAATCACACCTTTCCCCTAAAGCTTTCCTGTATTATATATTGTCCTGTAGTATTTATATACCAAAAAAAGAGACGCTGCAGGAGCAAAGTTTTCGTCTTTTTACTGGCTTTTTACCCGTTGTGTTATTTATTTGCACACGTCACAGTTTTTCTTACAAGTTGTGTGTTTTCTTCAAACTGCTTCATGTGAGGCGTCGGCACCAGCTCACCCCGGCTCCAGCCCGTTGAGCGCTCTCTAGTCTAACCTAACTTCACAGAGCATTGTTTGTCTCTCTTCAGATGAATCTAGTCAGCAGTGCAGTGAGTCGACATTCGACCCAGACTGATTTTTTTTTTTTTTTTGGCCAGAATCCACCTGTGCTCCGTGCTGGTTCGGCCGAGAGATCTCTGGTGCCCTCTCTCTGTGGACCAGCTGGTGTCCGCGCTCAGAGATGGGCAGCGTGCGTTCACATAGTCTCCAGTGAAGAGCGATATGTTGCAAATTTACGCAAGGTTTAACACAGAAAACTATCCGAAATGTCACACTATGAAGGACTAGTTTACTGGTCCAACAGTGTTTCTGTTGTTGTGAAGAGCAGCATGTGTCTGTTTTTTAGGGTCAGGTTTTTTTGTCCTCATAAACAAATAAAAAATCTAAATTAAAAATGAACACAAACTACTTTTTCTGTTTTTGCCCTGGAAAAACTGCAACACAGTTCTAGTCTCTTTTCCTGCTTTGGACTTCTGACGCGTTTTTTGAGCCTAATGATTACAGTGATGGTCTCTTACAACATTTAGAGGTGTTCAGAATCTTTACGAAAAAATCCCAACAAATTCTCAAAGGGAAGTGACTTCACTAAAGCAGAGGAGCTTCTTAGTGGTTACTGAAGTCACTACAACGGTCCTAGAAATAGTACCACACATAACTCTGTGAAAAACTAGTCGTTTCTGTGCATGTTAAACGAGGAGATAACCATGTCCTGGCTTCATCCTCATATTTGGCGTACAGCCGTATTGATCTTCTCATCTAACTCCTCGAAGAAAAAAGCGTCTTTCCCAGCACGTCAAAGCCGTTCCTTCAAGCTGTCTCACTCGCTTCACACTGAATCACGAACATGTGAGGGGAACGCAGGATGCCTCGACCATGAATCTTTCTCTCCTTGGGGGTCTCGCAGCTTGACAGGCGAGTTTTTTTTTTTTTTTTTTATTCATACCTGATCTACCTGCCCGCTCTTCTCCCACTGATTGGCCCGAAGGACCAAATAAACAGCGCGCTTCTGAGCGGCGGATCCACACCAAAGCGGCGCAGAAGCTCAGCTGTCGCAGGTTTGCGCCTAAGGCCAGATCCATCGCGTGCAACCACTTCAGCCTCTAATTAAGCTTCTGAAGGGAGCGACAGCCTTTATTAAGAATACGTATCTCTTTGGATTCCACGCCCCAGCTGCTCCGAGGGCAGGAAAGTATACGAAGAGCGCTTTAAGCTCGGCGTAGACTTACAGGTCGTCTTGTTGCGTTTGTGCATGAAGGAGCCTGAGCGTTTGGAGCTGATAGCGCTTTTGCATCGTGTTCGGCGGTGCGGGTGGACCGCGGCCTGCAGACACTGGCGGGGGGATGACTCCTCCAGATGATCCTGTGTGTAGCAGCAACAGCGACGCAGCTGGAATTGTTATCTCCTTTGATATTAGGGCTGCATGTAATGTGGAAAACACCCTGGGCCGGCTCCACTTCCTCCTCAGACGATAGGGGTTTCACATGCCAGTTGGTTTTTATAATCCCCTCGAGATTTGTAGTTTATTCCACTGAATTCAACCTTAGCTATGTTAAATATTTCCCCCCTCTCGCTGTTTTTTTCTTTCGAGGCTCAAAGAAAGAATACGGGGATTACATTTTGTTTTCGCTCCTTCTGAATCAAGTCAGCCGCAAACGCAGCTCGGCGCGAGATAAGATTGTTTTCGTCTTCGCTTCCGAACGCATTCCTCAGGACATGCCCGTCGAGGAAAACGAATGAAAGGAAATTCAATGGGACTTGTGTAAAACCGTAAAGTGTCTCATAAAATGATGCTGAACTCGCTGACCAGAAAGGTGGGGCCTGATAAACGGCAATCTCGCCGGCGTATTCCCCCTCTGGGCCTTCACCGCTAACATGGCGCTCCCTTGTGATGCGTGTCTGAGATTCTCGCTCTGTCTCTCTCCACCTTAACAACATGTTCCTTTTGGAGGGAGTAAGCGGGGAGGAAGTGCTTTGGATGTCATTGCCCGTCTACCCAGAGGGGCTGCGTGTCGAGACACACCCCTCCCTCCTCCCCTCCTTCCCTTTCCCGCCCTCCCTTCACACCCCTCGCACTGATCTCCCGGCCCATCCATCTCTCCCGGGGCGACAGTCGCCGTCTCCTTCGCTCCAACCGTCTGGCCCGTGGGGTCCGTGCGACGCGCTCGCCGTAAAAAAACGCCTCCAAACGCCGCTCCAAAATAACGCAGACGGCCTCATGCTCTCTGGCCTGTAAACCTGTGTGTGTGTGTGTGTGTGTGTGTGTTCGTTTATGTCAGAGGAATGTCTAAAGTAAACCGCCGGTGGAGAGTGAGGTCTCGGCAGCTGTTGGAGTTCTCTTCAGACGCAGATGTTTGCTTGTAGCTCGACCGACGGCCGATGTGGACGGCCCTTACTGCAACATACCCATTCCACAAAAGCCACGCATCGGATATTTAAGGCTCCTCCACGCAGTGTGTGTGTGTGTGTGTGTGTGTTTCTCTCCCTTTTCCTTTTCATCATTATCTCCCTCTTCCACTGTGATTATGATGCCACAAGCTTTAATCAACAGCTTCCTTTGACCGGTGTGTTGGCAGCAGCCTTCGCACAGAGACACACTCATGCTCATGACACCAGTTCCAGTTATTTGAAAAAAATGAACAAAGTAGTTACATATCTATGTATGAAAATGAAATTACATTACAAACATGTACAATAAAAAAGACAACTTAGTTACCAGGAGTCACATTTAGAGAAACATATTCAACAACTGTATTTTAAGTACTGAATGTATATTTTTTAACTCCCTACAGATTCCTAATGACATTATTCACTTTACTAACACTGCCACACCCCAATGCTGCTTGTTAGTGAATTTTGAAGGAGCAGGTATGATGAACTTTTTACCTTTGCACGTCTCCAGCTTCATACCGAACAGACTGATGTGTCAGGATCAATCTTCACCTCTAACTTTTTTTTAGTTTTCTAAAATGCTTCTCGAAGATGGCGTCTAACTGAAAGAAGCCAGCTCGGTCTTGAAATTGCTTTGTTGAAGCCGACTAACAGCAGCTTTTTAATATTCAGCTTATTTATGAGCTTCTGGTTTGGTTTTAGTGGTATACCTTCAGGCTAAGTGAGAAATGTTTCCCCGCGTGGGAGGTCTAGAGGGTTGGGCTGATGTTCTGCCCAGAATATCCAAACTGAGTAAAGAAAACACTGTTAAATAATAATGAAGTCATAATGAATTACCTTAAAACAAGAGAGAAGAAAAGTCTGGGCTGAGGCCTTCCTCGAACACAGTAAATCAGCAGCGAGTCACTCCTGAGCGTCCCGCTTTGAGGAATTAAGAGCTGCCAGTAAAACAGCCATCACATGAAAGACCCCCGGGACTGAGCAGCGCTGAGTAACACATAGAGAGAGTTCTGCTCTTTGTCAAGAGTATCTCCATCGTTTCTTTTCATTAACGTCCGCATTCATCTTTTAAAATCTTCTTTGAATCTGAACAGGGAATGTTGAAAAAGAAGCCAAACCTCCTAATGGCTCAGTGTGAGTTCATGCTGTCACACTACAGGCCCTATTTCCAGGGAACATGTATAAAATATCTCCCGGTTATGCGCGTTTGGGACTGTTTATGGCTGCATTGGGGCACCAGGAGTAGGACAGTAGGCCTAATGATATTCTGCTGTTTTGTTAACCTGAATGACGTGTTCGGCTGGCACCTCGGTGAGAAGCGTGTCTAAAGCCGGTTTGTGTGCCAAGAATCACAGAGAGAGCAGAGATAACCACTTAAGTTCACGGTAATACTGTCTAAGCTCGAGCAGCACAGCGGCCCGCGTTATCAGGATGACTCACGTCGGGCCCTTTCAGTGTCGCAGCGGTAATGGGCTGGCAGGGCGTCAGGATGACTAAACATCTGCTTGAATCACACACGTCTGCCGGTATTGATTTAACCGTTCATCGCGGGCTGTGGGACAGGCCCGAGTGCCGAAGCGCACGGAGGGACACACCTACGGCTTACCTAACGCTTTATGAGCATCAGACTGAGTTAATTCCTCTGCAGTTACTGAGCTTATTGAGTCCTGTGAGTCACGCCTTCTCGCAGGCAGATGAAATCAATTAAAGTCAATAGAGGGCAGATCAGGAAACGCACTCCGGATTAAAGTGTCGAAGAGGCCACTCGTGTCACGTCGTGGAGGCAGTGAAAAGTAAAGAGTGACGATCGTATCTGTTGAGTTGTTCATTATTCACCGTTGTGTTAGCTCCGGTTTGGTGCTCCTCTGAAAAACACCTGGCCGTCTCAGCCTGTTGACTGTTGCATGTTCTTCACCAACTTTTGAACACCTGGCCAGCGCTATTACAACTGACAGCAAATTAATCACTGACAACTTTATCACTGGAGTCGTTGCTTCCATCAAAATGTTTAACTGTTCGACTTCCGTCACAGTGAACTGAATCTTCAAAATGGTCCGATGAGTAACCTTTGGAAACAGGAAGACTATTTGTTTGACGTTTTATTATCCCAAAAATTCAGAGACACTGAATCAACAAGTTAATCAAAAATGAAAACGACCATTAACTGCAGCTTATACAGTTTTTTTATGCACCGATGCACATGTTTGTGCATTGGTGCATGAAAAAAACATAAACAAAAGTGTCTGAGAGCTTCGTTTAGAATTTTTATTTCATTCCCACTGTGGCTGGCAAGCGACACCTTGAAATGATTTTTTTTGTCAATATGTTCTATTATTACAGGCTGTTAAGGTGTCTTTATATCACCACAAAGCCGCACATCCTTATCGTTACCTTTCAGCACACGCACGGGTGTTAAACTCCCACAACAGCTTGTTTTGAGCTGTTTAACTAAATCATGTCACGCTGATGCACTGCCCCCCTGTCCACAGCTCTGTTATTTTATCATTATACGGCTGTGAGTGGAAATGGGCGGGATGTGTGTGTGTGTGGGGGGGGGGGTGCTCACAGGCCAGGGTCAGCGCTGGTTCGGCTGCCACGTGGTTCACCAGGAGTGCAGTCTGGCGGGGTGGCGGCCGGCCTTTGCCGCCCGGCGCTGGTTCCCTTTTGAGGGACGGGCCTGTAAAAAAGCTGGTTCTGATTTGCAGCCCACCCACATAGCGGCGCGGCTTGAATGGACCTAACCGACGGAGCGCTGTGCTTTCCCCTCAGCCTTTATCACTTCCCTGCCAGGAGTTTAATTTTATGCGGTTATTTACTGCGGTTGAGTTCCATTGCTTTTTCTTTTCCCTCTCTCTCTCTCTCTCTCTCTCTCTCCTCCCTCTGTCCGCCGGGTGCAGGTGTGTGTGCACTCGACCGAGGAGATGTGTTGGCTTGCCTACAAAGGCTCCGACTTAAAAATGGATCAGGAAATTCTGGTTCCACTTTACACCGAGTTCCTCCCCTCGCATGGCAGTAAAGCGCCGCAAACCAACCCCCTGACCCACCCACAGCTGCAGGAAGGGGTGATGAAAAGTTATTGCCACATTGTTGTTGTCACCTGCCCGCCGCTTAGCAGAACATTCCTTTCCAGTAGCCTTCAATTAGCACTAAACTTTAATGATTTGATCAGTCGGACAGTAGGAAAAACCCCGGCGGAGGAATTTCTTTTTTCTGTCTTGTTTTCCTTTGCCGTAGGCGCCTCTGCAGACAAACTTGACTCAGATGACAGTTAATAGGCAACTGCAGGACTGCGAGCATTGTGGACCCTCCAGTTGAGACGGGATTCTTGAGTCTCCTTTCATGTCATATGAGGTCACCTTTTGTGTCCACGGTGCGCACACACACACACACACACACACCCTCACAGAGACTCCGAGATACCCCTGGTCCTCACACCCTCAGGGCCAGAGGAAGGAGACCCAGCAGAGGAAGTGTAAAGGTCTAATGTGAGACTGCTGAGTGACTCTGGAAAGAGAAAAGATCATGTTGCGGGGCCGGCCAGGTTGTTATTGTGAGGATGAGCTGATCTGTCTCCGTGAATGGGCCTTGTCTCTGTCAGCCGGGTCTTGTTCGTGTCGCCGACCCCTGGACCCGCCCGTAGGCGCTGACCGCAGAATGTGGAAATTTGAATTCCTTTGTCGTGCAGAGGAATGCCATTCATGAATTTTTGACTTGGAAAAAAGATACCGGACCCAGTGATTCATGACATTGTAATTTTCAACACATTTTGACACACAAACCTGATGCACTGACCCCTGTATAAGGTTTAATTGATCAGGGCTTCTATGGTCACCACATGTATTTTTGCTTAGTATTTATCCATAAATGTATAAATAACTGTGAGATATCATGGACAACAATGTGATGAGTTTCCTGAGAAATTTGAGGAGGAGATTCTGATTCACATGAAGTGTTTATGGTATTTAATGACAGATCACAGGGTGAGGCAGCTTATAATTAATGTACTTAAGTAAATCCTGAGCCATACTGAAGGTCACAGTGATGTTACCCATCATCATATGAGTGAAGTAAAGAAGCTGCCGAACCTGTTGTTTGGTTATGACCTCAGAAGTAGGAATCTGCAATCCATTTTCATAATCATTTAATGAGACAGCAATTCTCTCAATTGATTAACTGATTGAGAAAAATGAGTTTCCTGAAACTCTAAACCTAAACTTATTGAATTATACCTCAACATATTGAATTAAACCTAAACATATTAAGTTATACCTAAACATATTAAATTCACTATCATTCACAAAATCAGCAAATTCTTGTGTTATTCTTTAGATGGTAAATATTGGTGTGTCTGCTGGAAGCATCATTGCACAAGGGGCAATGATCTGGAGGCCTGTTGGAGTGGTGCTTTTTTTACAATGTGAAGTGCTTGAAATGTTTATGAACGCATGAAGCACATTGTGCAAATCTGGTTGTTGTTGAGTACTTTCCCCTCTCTCGCAGCATTGTGTTTGCCATCTGCAGGATCCCTGTGTTATGAATAAAGCCTCCATGTGATTGAGCCCTCCCGGTGGCAGCCCGATGGTGTTTACGTGCTCAAGGCTAGCCGGTCACGCCTGTGAAATTGTAGGCAAGGGATATGCCCTTGATGGCTGCCAACTCTCAGCGCGAGTCCGTGATGGCCCAGGCTTGTGTCCGGGTCATTGGGTTAGCCACCATATTAGAAAATGAAGCAATGCCAGCAATAAATCCCTTAAAGACAAGGCAAGGACAGAATGTTTTGATGGGGCCCAGAAGAAAAGACTCAGGACTAAGGAGAGTGACCCCATGAAAAGCTGAGATTGAAATAAATATTCCATCAGGAAATGACTTAAGGAGCTCCCTGGAACTGACCCCAGACTGGTTTAGTCATTTGCCAGAGGCTAAAAGACAGTAGCAAAAGTAAGGAAGGCACACTTTTCTGTCAGGGACATACCTTCTCTTTCCTACAGAGGACACTGCACCGAGGATTCAGGACCTTCTGTTTACGATGAGCCCTAGCCAACGATAGTAAAAGGAAAAGAAAAAAATGCACGCAAAACTCGAGTACAGTCTGGGTTTGACTGTGATTGAGTTGAGAGGCCTTCTCTGTTTCTGCCAAGTTTCTGCAGAAAAACAGAAATGTTTTGTCTGCAGGCCCAGAGAGCGTCCAGGTTAGGAGGCGGAGGAGAGCGCGAGGCGTGGAGCTGAGGTAGATGAAGTGGCGCTAAGGGTTTTATGTACCTTACCCTCCCTACTAAGTATTGCCCGCCTGTGGTATCGGCCGGCCCCTAAAACACAGACAGACTGTCCCTGCTGAAGAGATTTATCTAGCGGGTACCAGAATACACCAGCAGACCTGCCTCGCCAAGCAGCACAAGTAGCAATTTAAAAAGCTTCCCTACGATACGACAGCGCGGCGGTGATGACAGGCCGCCCGCGCTCTGTTCTGGGCTCCCCTGCTGTACCTTTCATCCCGCAGAATACAGAGGCAGGGCGGACGGCTGCTGGAAGGCCTTTCAAGGAGGAAGTCGTGCGCCACGACGCTGCCGCCGCGGTGGAGGGACGGCTCGTGTTTTTTGTCGTCCGAGGCAGATCGAGTTTGGCTCAGCACGCTCCGCACACTCTTCCCCTTCTGTAATTATGCGCCAAATATATTTTAATGAGGAATGAGGTCTGAATAAACGTCATTTGTGCGAAGCTATGTCGCCCTCATTTTGGTCTTTGAGCCTTTGGAGCACATTCTGGATGTTGCTCTATCTAAATAGTTTTTTTTTTCTCTCTCTTTCGCTGGCGCCCAGACAGAACTTCGGTAGGTGAACGCCGTGGAGTTCATTCCTCGGACTCTGAACTGTGTGCTGATGTCCAAAGGCAGCCAGGGCTCTTCCTACCGAGATGGCACGGCTCTGTGAAAATGAAAGCCCCTCGAATGGGTAGACACGCAGCAGCAGCCGCGGATCAACTTTACTTTGTTAGTGTCTGTGTGTGTGTACTGTATACACACTGTTACCGAATAGGACAAGTGATTTATGTGTATATACACTATAGAGACTTTTATGAGTGTATATATGGATGTGTTGAGTGTTTGAGGGTAGCGGCGTTGAGTGTGCGCCGCTGTCGGAGCAGGCAGATGTTATCACACAACCCCCTGCATCCAGAATTTAAGACTTCCGTCAATGAAGATAAGCACTGTTATTTACAATAATAGGTCGGACTGTTGGAGGATCCTCAAACCCTGCCATCAGTTTGCATGGAGAGACGGGGTGTAAGTTTACACATGTTTACATTGACCTAAACCGCTTGGCATGTTCAGTTTGTTCTGTATGTTACAGGTTTTGATTGAGTTCATCAGATAATAAGTCTTCATCGTCTAATAGTGCCTAATTACAGTTTTCAGTTTGATGCGGGAGGAGAAATGTTGGCGCGGTGTCAGTTGAGTGTCACCCAAACACGATGAGTCAGGTCAGCCCGGCCCGTTCAGTCACAATTATCTACGCGTTCCAGGCAAAGGCAACATCACAGTAACATTGAACATTAAAGTGTAGTACAATTTCAAGTTCTTGTCAAATTATCGTTTGACAAGCACCGTTTTCCGCAAGCCCAAGAAGTAGTCATGACCGGCTCACCCCACGGGCCGGGCGGCGTGACGATCTGCTGCACCGCGAGGCAGGCCGGGACAGGGCGGGCGGAAGGGCAGCTGCACGGTCGGAAAAATGTCATTAGAAGAGTGGGTGGATACTGTGTCATGGATAAGGAGGAAACCGAGAGTTACAGTGAGGTAGTAGAGCAGAGGTGGAGATTAGAGAAGAGGGCTCGTGACCAGAGGGGCGGCGGTTCGATCCCCGGGCTGGTGGGATCAATCTGGGCGGGTGAAAGTAAAATAGCAGCACTTTGTGTGGTCAGCTGACCTGATGTACATTACATTTTACGGCCTGCCTAGTTTTTGAATGCTAACAAATTAACAATCATTTAACAGCGTCGAGACCACAGAGGGGTCCGAGTCTAATGCTCGGTGATGTAGCAGCCCTTTGTTTGTCTCAGTATATGGACCTTAAACCTTGGGAATACATTTCACTTTCTCAGACTGCGAGATGGAAACCCCCCAGCGAGGGACGTATGAGGTTACAAACACCAGTGGAACAGCAGCTTGTCAGGAAGAGATATCACAACAGCCTTAAACAAACATTAGTGGATCGGACGTGCTAACTTACTGAATGACAGCATCACCCTGTGCTGCACTTTTTAGACAATACTCCCAACATGCATGTGTTCAAGGAGCATATGTTAATTATTTTTCATATTTCAACGTGTGTATTTAGATTTCGACAATTTTTGGGTAACACTGATCTTTATTTTCAAATTCCCCTTTATTTTAGTCAACTTATCATATGTAGAAAATGACATTGTTCTCAGTGTTTTAAAGTAAGTATAGTCAATGAGAGTTTAGGATTATCAAAATAAGTGAAAACAAACCACAGTATGTATGGATCCTCAGTTTTGCATATCTCTTTGATGTGCCACTTGTACATTTACACAATCCCTCTCTCCCACGTATACACACACACACACACACTCAGGTTGTAAGAGCGGGTGGTGTTCCAAAGGGCAGCAGTGTTTACCTGCCCACTTGAGTGGATTCCTCAGCCGGCTGGCTCAGACGCTGAGGTGCAGGCTCCGGTGCCTGCGTGTCTGCTGTCTACAGCGGAGACATTCTTAGCCTGATATCACTGCCGCACGCTCAACAAAGATGTTGAAAGGCCATATTGAAGCAGGGCAAGGAGCGGAGGGGCGGCCGGGTGGGGTGGGGTGGGGGGGGGGCAGCAAAGGGAGGGAGGGAGGGAGGGAGTCGGAGGAGATAGATGGACTCGGCTCATAAAATTCACTATCGTCAGCGAGGCCGGAAGCCTTGAAGTGTCGTGCATGTGGAGGGGGAGCAGGTGTGACTTTCTGTATATGTTTGTGTGTGTGTGTGTGTGTGTGTGTGTGTGTGTGTGTGTGTGTGTGTGTGTGTGTGTGTAGGGACGTGCTGTATGTGACCGCGCGAGGCATGTGCGTGGGTGCATGTGTGTGCTCATGTGTTGAAGTGAGCGCATCTGTGTTTGAGTAATAAATAGAGTGTAAGTTCCGGCCCGGCGGACATCGAGCCGGGCTGAAGACGCACGCACATACTGTACATGCTGTGTCCGCCTGCGAGGCCGCGCTCCTGACAAGCTCGCCGGACGCTGCTTAAAATCCCGCTTTCCCGATTAATCGTGCGGCGGTTTGCGCGCGTGCGTACGTGTGATCGGGAGTCGAGGCGACTTCAAAGCGGCGTGGCGGCATTCTCTCAGGCCGGCCTGTTTACACTGCTCGGTGGAGTCTGCATTCCTCCGTCTCATTTTTCCACGGCATTCCACGAGGAGCTCCGTGCTCCTGGCTGCGTGCCCGCGCCTCAGCAGCGTTTACCCCAACGCCCCGCCGCCGCCGCCACCCCCTCCCCATATAGTGCGTACTTACTTCTGTACACACAACTGTGCACTCCATTTGGCCATTAAAAGGAGACAGGACCCAGCTGGGGCCGGAGCAGCATCCACCAGCAGGGCAGCGCCTGAGAAGTGGAGGGGGGGAAAAAAAAGAGGAGCTGATGGGGAGGGAGGGCGGGAGGACTCCACCGCAGGAGGGCAGGAGACTCGTCCTTCCCCCTCCCTCTCTCTCCATTCCCTCTCTCAGGTGGATATCCGGGCGCGCAAAATGTCAGCCTCACCGGTGTCGGAGCAGAAACATCTGCTGCCGGTCGGTCTTGAAAAGCTCTCAGCGCATTCCCTGACCGTAAATCAGCGCCCGCCTCGGAGGCAAAGCGAAATATGGCCGCGAAAAAGAAAACAATTATGCTGCCAATTACAAGGTGTGTTGCAAGCCGTCAGCGGCCACATCAGAGAGGCCCTCCGCTGATGTTTCTGTCACTGTTTACTGGTGGAGGTTGCTAAGGATGCAGCGTGTGTGTGTGTGTGTGTGTGTGTGTGTGTGTGTGTGTGCGCCCGGGCCAGTATGGTCGCATAAACATTTGCAAAGAGCCAAAATAACAAGCACAAGCCCTTTATTTAGCTGTTGTGTTTGCTCGCTCTTTGCCTTCATGACTGCATCTCTCCGACATCGGCCACAGGTGATTATGGGATTCCCTGTGGGGTGGAGTGGAGGGATGGTGGCAGACAGTGACATCTGTGGAGAAAATATGTCACTGTTTTTTTTTGTTTTTTTTTTCTTTTTTCCTCTCCACGGGATCCTCCCCTGGATTAAATTAGAGATCTTCCATGACCGAGGAGGAGGTAATGACAGCTGCACAGTAAAAACACTCATCGTTTATGGAGTTTTTTAGTCTGAATCTCTTCTCACCGGGGAGACCTTTCTAAGAATCCATTTTCTAGACCCACCTTTGTTTTATGGCTGACTTTTTCTTTCCAGGACAAAAACGAGATTTAAGGCCGAACACGCAACAACGCGACTTGTTAGTATGGAAAAGGCCTCGCTGCGCGTAATAAGCGCACAGATGTTAAAGGGATCAGCTGCGAGGAGAGAGGAAGTCAGTGGGTTAAGTCATTTTTGTCTGTCGCTTGTTTTGAGCAGATGTGAGGATGGGGAAGCCTCTGAGGGTGTTTCAGGGAAATGATTTATGGCGCGAGGTCTAACCCCTGGTTACTTGACATTACTCCGCTGTTTATGGTTAAATCACATTTGAATTGTGCTGAGCGGCCAACAGGTGAACCACACCTGCTGCCAACTCGCGGAGGAGATGGAAAACAGAGACGTACGCCTCAACTTATATTACAGTCAAAGTCACATTTATATAATGTGTCTCCATAAGAATCCATTTAAGAGGAACTTTGCATTTCAAAACAACACTTGCGGTATATTGCACTTGTTTTTAATGAGCACACTGGAAAAAAGGGGGGTCTAAAAACAAGATAAAAACACTAAATCTGAGGGAAAATGTTCTCAAAACAAGTGAAATTATCTG
>JAOXYL010000078.1:4816603-4840685 GCA_028564955.1 Terapon puta
TTAAGAAATCTTGTCAAGTGAAATGATCTTGCTGCATGGACAGATAATTTCACTTGTTTTGAGAACATTTTCCCTCATATTTAGTGTTTTTATCTTGTTTTTAGACCCCCCTTTTTTGCAGTGTTCAGACTAAGGTCAGCGATGCTTGTGCGGGGTGACTCTGACAAAATGACACTTGTCGGCTGACTACAGTCACTTCAGGACACCTGTAAGGACTGGTTAAGAACACGTCTTAAGGACACGCATCAGCGGCACAGATGTAAAGCTCCTCTCTCGCACAGGCCATTATAACTCTCCCTCTGAGCTGTAAAATCCAGGATATTCAATTAGTTTCCCAACGCCTGGATGAGGGTCCGCCGCACAGATCAAAGCGTAGGTGCGGCCGCGCCTTCGCTCGCCGCCTCCGTGCGCAAAGTTCATCCCAGTTGATCTCCTGCGCCGCGCGTTATGACGAAACCCTCGAACGTGTGCGAGAAATGAGGGGAGCAGCCGGTGGGGGAGGTAAGGTAAGATCAGCGAGCGAGTGTGAGTTTCACTTTATCACAGCGTGGTTCCCTTACGCTGCAGCAGAAACACCGAACATCTACTCCCTCACCTGACGCTCCACCGGTGCTCTGTTTAAGGACAACGTTCAAACTAAGCTCCTCCGCTACCTTCCTTTAAAGACCGGCTCCTCTCCCCTTCTTTCTTCTCTCTTGTCTAATCCCTTTTTATAGAACAGAGAGACAGACTGACGGGCTGGAGTCGGGGGAAGCAATCCTACTTAAAGAAAGCGCCCGGGTAAATTTGGGGCTGGTGGTAATTATTTGGGCCTCATTATGGGATCACGTTTCCCCGAGTCATTCTCTGCGGTAACTGTTACTGGATATGGGGCTGACACTGTCAATAAAGCGGAGGGGAAAGATGACACGCCTTTTGTTTTGACAGGACCAAAGCAGTAATGCCTCCTGTTCGTTTGCATTTGCAAAGGAGAGGAGAAGCGAGGGCCTCAGAGCCCACTTTTCCAGATGCCAAGACGGAGAGGAACCCTCCGCTCCTCCTCCTCCTCTCTCCCCTGGCACCGGGCGACCCGCCGTCGCTCCCCTATCGGCCCCTCATGTAAATCTACTTAGCTGTAGGGTCATGAGATACGGCGCTGTTTGATGGAGGAGCGTGTATCTGTGTCATCTATGGCAGTGAGAGCGGGGCTGCGGTGTGTGTGTGTGTGTGTGTGTGTGCACGGGACAGCGCCGCTTGATTACTGGTCCAAGGACAGATGTGACATTTTAGAGAAACTCAGCTCTTTGGCTTTGGAGTCACCGCTGAGATTTAAACACACTCACTCCCGCACCCCGGCGCTGACTTACTCACCCGCCTGCAGGACCACAGGGGGACTTTTCAGATGAGCACACACACGTTCATGCACACATATGTTCACATGCGAGCACTTGCTCGGGCGCCTCTAGCTACGGCGCATAGCTGCGCTCCCATTCGTTAACCCCGGGCTCTCACACACTCGCCAAGGTGGCGCGATGGAAGGCGAGGGGTCAGCCCGTTCAGGCTCCTTCATCCATGAACACACACACACACACACAGGGCCAAATCCTAGCCATGACACATAGTTAGTGTTACCAGGCAACCAGATTCAGATCTCGTTCGACTGTTACACGCGGCCTCGTTGTTTCTTTTGGCTTCTTTTCCGGCGCTTAAAACAAACACTTGCCCTCATTATAAAATCTCCTGCCAAGCTGACTAAGAGAGCGCTTTGATTTACACCCTGTGAGACAGATATAGAACCTGATTAAAATTTATTCATGTTCATTAATTCATCTTTCGTCGTGAGGCCTTTCTCTCTCTCTCTCTCTCTCTCTCTCTCTCTCACCTCTGTGTGAGAGAGAATCAGCCGAAATGCACTTTGTTATACTGAATTTCACATTAGTGAATAAAGGAGTCTAACAACACGGGACGAGTATTATTCCACTAAAATGCTGGATGTCGCTGGGATCCATGACGTCAAATATGGAAGTCGTTCTTGTTAACTTTGGCAAGCGAGAGCTGAAGCCTGGTCTCAATTTCTAAACTTAACTGCTGCACCCTGACTTCTCCCTCACTTCGCAGACCGGCGTGGAAGATCTTGACCACGTATATTGAGTGTGTGTGTGTGTGTGCTGCGAGTGTGTGTCAGAACAGGTGAGTTTAACGGGGGAGTTTGACGAGAACGACAAAGAGATTTTCATTTGATTTAGAGCCGAGGCTGAGTCACTCGCCGAAGAAGTGGGTCAGTCAGAACCCAGTCAACAGATAGTATGCACACACACACACACACACACACACACACACACACATGCAGCCCGTGTGCCTGCGAGCTTGCATGTGGCAGGGCTGATTGAATTCTTCCCTGATACGCAGTAACCTGGCAGGCTTTCCAGGCCTCGGGGCAGAACCCCATTGAAGGAGTCTTGATTTATACCGCCTGATGGAATAATTGCACGGTGATACGTTTCTTTCATGTCACACTAAACCAATCTGCTTCATTTTGATCATTTTTTACATATAGCGTTTCATCCAGTAGTTTCTGGAGGAGCCCGGCGACCTGAGCAGCTGGTAATTGAGCGGTGGAGCTCGATGAGAGGTGCAAGCTCTTTCTGCCTCCCCCCTCTAACGCACACTGACATAACTGCCTGGGCCTGGTTCCCTGCTGGCAGCAGATGAACTAGAAAAGCTCTCTTGCTGATTATTGGCAGATGAAAAAAGAAGATCCGCAGGGCTAAGTGAGGGGGAAAAAAAATATTATTGACTTCTCACCGCAGCTACTATTTATTCTCCCCTTTTTCTGTCCGTGTATTTGTTTTTGAGGCTGTTAGATTCCTGCCTCGGAATATTTTTGGGGTAGTCTTTGATTGAGCTGGAAAGGAATGCCTTTAATCGTGGCTACAAAGGAACCGAGGGACATGTCCCCGTCAGTTTTGCAACAGATCTAGACAGATGAGGAGGAGGAGACGGAACGGAGGAGTGAGCATTGTTAACAGTCTGTGGGGAGCTGTTTGCGTGCCCTGTGGTTTCTAGTCCCTGTGAAATGGAGACTCAGTGATTTGGTTTCCCAGGCCCCCTTTTCTCAGGGCCGTACAGAAACCAAATGACGATGTTTTAGTCTGTCCTGGTTGCCATTTATAGCCCAGCGGTAGCATGTTTCTAAGTGGTCGATGGCACCGATGGTGGCACATGGAGAGTGTTCGCAGCCATCTGATTGTAAGTGGTGTGGGCATATCTAAAATAGAAAATATTGCTCAGTCTTGTCAACGATGCAAAACATAGACGCTGTGACCATCGAGGTGGTTGCCCTCAGAGCCTCAGAGGAAACTCAAACCAGCCGCTCCTTCTGAGCCCGTTTGGCTCGGCTTTGGGATTATTATCTGCGTTATTATGTGCGATCGCACAGCCCCGTGCATCAACACGTTTAATATCACGACGAGATCCCAACATGACCGAGGGAGGCGAAAGATTCAGATCGGAGTCCTCCCGCTGCGCGTAGCTCCTTTTCAACGTTTCCCACAAACCTATAGCAAAAAAGAGCAGAGGTCACGGCATCGGCGAAGTAGTGTCATTAAAGGATTTTATTTTATTTTATTTCTTTTTTTTCTTTCTGAAGGGCCAAGTTCAACTGTAGGCCTCTAATTTGGGCCTAGTAAATGTGGACTGGTAGAGGCAGCTGGCAGCGCAGCATGCAGGCCGGGCCAGGGGTTCATGCTGCCTCTCCTTAACAGGGGCCGGTCAGGACTTAAGCGAGGGTCTGAAAAGATCACACAGGGCGGAATTTCACCTTCAACCAGAAAAAAAGTTTTTTTGGCAATTTGGCAAATCTTCTGTACTCACCGAGGTTCCCAACCCTTGGCCCCACCGCCCAATCAGATCAGCTTAAGTGCTCCTTCACTGCCACCACCTGTCATGTTTCAGATACTTTCATTTTATCGGATTATAAACAGGATGTTATTTAATACTATTAATCATATTACAGTGGATATATCACAGCTCTGTTTTTATACCATTCCAACCATTTATCCGTAACTTCCAGCAAACTTCTCTCTTCATTAGTGTTGTTGTTTCCGATGGCAACACCCATGTGAAATATCATATTTATTAAATCTACATTTTCTTTTATCTCCATCCCGCCCTGGCCTCCCCCCCCACACGTCTGCTTCCTGTCTCCTCTCCCGTCTCTCTCCCTCCTTCTGACAGACATGCACCAGCCCTTTGCAGCACATTACGTCAATTCCCCTGGACCGGGGGTGCCAGCTGTTGATGTCACCCTTGGGTCTTTTTAATTTAGGGATTTCCGCTGGGTGAGATGAGGGGGAGCCCCATGACCTCAGCCCGCAGCCACATGAAGAGGCCCACCGGCGCAGAACCAGGCCGGGGACGGTGCCTGTACCGGGCAGGGCCGGGCAGGGCAGGGTGGGGCCGCTCGGCAGGGGTGTGGGCGGGGGAGCGCGGGGACTTGAGCGCCGCGGGGTGATCTGTGATCTGTGATCTGTGACAAGGAGCCGATGGAGGAGCAGCGTGCCGGTGCCCTCGTTGTCATCGGAGCAGATCGGTGATATGTGGGGTTGTTTTCGGAGCGTTTTTTCGCTCCCTCCCGGTCTGCCGTGCAAGTCCTCGTACCCGTGACAGCATGTCTGTGACTTGCAAACACTGCTGCTATCCCTTGAGCTCTTAAATGCAGCCTTTCAGCAGCTACGAATTTCCTTCCTTTCAGAGGGGATCAAATGTTCCTACCAAAGAATATCTCTCGTTCTTTCAGTCCTCAAGGCTTTGAGTGGGAGTGATCATCGCCGTCCATGTAATTGATTTTGTAGGGTGCCAAAGTTTTTCCTCTTGATATCGACTGGGTTCGGTTTAGAGAGGAAACGCCTTAATCTAACACATAAAAGCTTCCATCGAGAGCAACTGTGTTTCTCTAATGGTGTGAAAAGCAGCTTTAGCGCCTCTGTCCAGGCTGTCTCTTTCAATGTCTCAAACATTTGTTGTTTTATTCTTGGTCCTGGTCCAACCTTTGGCATCCTCCAGGTCACTGTAGAACCACTCTGTTTTTGATATGTGTGAATTAATGTTATCTGCATTTTTTTATTTGTATTTGTGTTTTTTTTTCCCATACCTCTGCTGTTTTTACCAGAGGACAAATATATTAACTGTTTTATAAGTATACGTCAGAGTTTCCCTTCTCCCCATCAAAAAGTTTAAAACAGTAATTTGACACCACTTTATCAATAAAAAGAAACAGAAAATAAAGAACAGCTACTGATACTGTGATTAGGTGGAAAGACATGCTCATGAGGGCTGCATACCTAAATGCATCCCTCTCTATACATCCCAACCAGAAGAAAGATCCCATCAGAAACTGCTGCATTGTTTTAGATTTCAGTTTTTTAAGTGATTTCTTTTCCTCTGATGAGATAATAACCTCTTCTTTTCCCCCCCTGCAGTATCACCCTCTGTCGCTGTGCAACACGAGCGAGGATGAACGACAAGAGAGTGACTTCATCACCATTGTCAAACTGGAGCACAGGGTACCCTGCCGTCTGCCGCTGCTCGAAAAGGTACAGGTCTCACACACACACCCACACACACACGTATCGGCCCACTTCATGCCCCCCCCCCCCCCGAGTTGAGCCCTCTGAGAAACTCCCCCCGCCGTGACCTCGTCCCCTCTGGGACGCGGCAGCACAAAGACCGACCGATCCTGCCACCCCGTCCTCTCTCCAGAACCTCTTCCGCTCTTGGATCCAGACTTGAGAGGGAAGATGGTTTTAGAGGGAATTATTTTGGCGCGAGCGCAGTGTTTTGTTCGGGACGGTGATCTTTCAGAGCGAGAGCCGGGACAGGAGGGGGTGGGCTTAGCCGAGCGCTGCTATGTAGCAAGTGGCAGCGAGCCCTGGCTTTGGATGTAAGGCTTTCAAGCCCCAGCTGTCACTGGTCCGATCCCAGCCAGCCAGCCAGCCAGAACCAGACACTCGCTGCTCTCCATTTCTGCTTCCCTCTAATATGAACGCAGCCCGAGCTCCATAGATTCCACCCACAATGGTTTAGATGTATGTGCGATGGAGTTGACCTAAATCTCCCTTGTGTTTAAGTAATCTACCATACACACTGGCTGGCATATCCTGACTTTAAAGTAGTGTGATTTAAAACTGTTGCTATTTTTTCCCCCGTTTTTCAAGTGGTGACAAATTAGCAGGCAGGAGTATAGTTAGGCGACTGCCTTTTTTTAGCCTGTGTTTTCTTTTCCCCTAATTTAAAGCCATGTTTAGGAGCTGCCCGCCGTGGCGACGATGTAGAGACATTCCCACACTTCCCCGCTCCTTTCTTCCTCCTCCTGTTGCTCCCTCAGTGGGAACCAAACCAAGCGGGCCAGAGGGGGGTGGGGTGGGGGGGAGAGAGAGAGAGAGAGGGGTGTCACTCAAGACTGACTCCAGAAAACAGTTTTGATTAAAGCCTTAATGGCAACACTGTGTTGTCCCATAAACAAAACACGCTCTCTCCCTCATGCGAAAGCGCCCTGGAACAAAAGGCCGCTGCTTCCGAGTGCTTTCTCCCTCCCCACGGATCGCCTTTGAAATCAGGAGAAGCGAAGGAGGGAGGGAGGGAGGGAGTCGGGAGGAGAGAGGGGAAAGGATGAAGGGGGGTGGGGGGGGTCGGTCTCTCTTGTTGTTTCGGCCGTCTGGAAAGTATGTGTTGCAATAAACTCCACTCCAGCCACCTGCATCCTCGCCTCCTTAGCGAGATTCAAAGCGTTTTGGTCGTGGTGGATTTATTGGGGATTCATCATGCAGCTGTTGAGGAGTTTGCTCTCAGCCTTTTGAAGCGGATGAATAAGGAGGCTCGGGATGTGCGGTGCTGGGTCAGCCGTGGTCTCTGGATGGGACTTGTTTACAGTTTAGTCTGACTGTAACCCGCCCCACTGATCTATAGATACTCCAACGGCCACAGAGGGCTCGTGTTGCACCACACACACTCAGAATAGACTGTAAACCAAACAAAGTGAAGCTGAAAACCTTGAAGGATAAGGTTTCATTGTTGTCCTTTGTTTTTATTTTGGTTTTTCAGAGGCTCCTATCCTCAGCGACATCACGAGTGAGAGAGATTCCTTTGCTGCTCGGCAGCGATTCGCACCGTCTCTCTAATGCTCCTTATTTTAAACGGATCTCACAGTATCTCTGAGAGAGGTTTGGAAAATTAAAGTCGATCTCAGAAGGTGTCCACACTGCCCCTCGATACGTGATTTTGACTGTCTAGGATCCTCCGACTGAGAGGACAGCGTCACATGTAAACATGCAGCATACTTTCTTCACATGCCTTTAACAACAAGTTGTGCGTTGGGCCTCCAACCGTCGCCCTCTCCTGGTACAGTCTGCACTGCTGCCACCTCTCACCCACATTCATTCATCTGTATGCACAAGAAATGAGCAGCTTTCTCCAGTAGCAGCACTGCTTTAATAATCCTATAATGCTACAGATTTTAGAAGGATATCATTCATCATACATAAGTAGAAATATTGTTGTGATTTTTGTAAATATAATAAAAGAATAATACAAAAATAAATAGAAAATTTAATATGTTATTTTTGTAAGCAGTTCATGTAGGCTGGGTGTTTTTTTTTCCAGACCTAAATAGTACTTAATTATAATGGGCTCATTTAACTAGTCTAAAGTTTAAACACCAGTGTGCCGGTGCTTGATTTCACTAACTGTGGCTTTTTCATTAACACAGACTTTCAATGTAAACTTAAAAATAAGTTATCTGGAAATATCTAAAAATGAGAAGTAGCCAAATCCACTCTTTGTGCAGTTATTTTTCCCACCGGTCTCTCCCTCGGTCGGCCGAATCAAATCCCTCCACCACTTGCAGTGGTTTTGCATCATTACACAAGACAACACAAGCAGAGGCCACGGGGCCTTCTCTGCCAGCACGTTGTGCTACAAGTGATCCGTCTGCTCTCCACCAGGCAGCCCTGCTTCTCTGCTGACACCAAAGGCCTGGAAAGATTCTCAAGCTCGAGTCGCAGGGCAGCGCATGACTCAACGAGAGAAAGGGGTCGCGGCGGTGCCAGGGGGGGCCACTCTGGACGCCACACGAGGCTCACTTCAGAATAAATGCTGTAATCTTTGCTGTTTGAGACACCGAACTGATCCCACCCCCCCTCAAACTGCAGCCCTATGAAACGCCATCAATAAGAATCCTTGGTTTTGTGAAAACAGCTTTTACAGTGAGTCTTTGGCCCGTGTCTGAACTTGTTGACTCTCACAGAAAGCCTCGCTTATTGATTCTGCTCCTCTCAGATGAAAAGGGTTTTGGCTTGATTGTGCAGTAATCCTGTTTTCTTAAACTGGGGTTTTCACGTGCATATGCCTGTGTGTGTGTGTGTGTGTGTGTGTGTGTGTGTGTGTGTGTGTGTAATTTACTGTATGTGTACGTGTGCTGTTGGATCACATTACTTCAAGCGAGCCTTCCCAAGTTTTTTCTCAAGCCATAAAAAGGTGGCCACTTTGTGAGGAGGCAGGTTTGTAGATCCAAACAAAGTCCCGCAGATCAAGGGGCCGACGACGCTGGTGGTGCATTTGTAGTAACGTGATTACAGCGTGCGAATGTCACATTGTATATGATATTTATTATTACCATAAAATAAGATAAAGTAATAAATAAAGTGTTCTGATTGTGAAACTAAATAATAAAATCTCCTGTGAGTATAATGCAATATAAAACTAGAAATTGTAAACGTGATTATTCCCTATGTGGGTGTCACGTGTTAGCCAGTGAATGGTTTCATGATTAAAGCGACTAAAAGAATAATATACTTTGTCCTGCACCTCATGAAGACTCGTCCCAATGTTCAGATCTATCCCCTAAACTCTCAGGCCAGGAAGAGCAGTCCCAGTGACAGGAAGTGGTTGAAAACAAGGGAAGCCCGTCGAGGGAGGAATAAATCACGGCCCCTCACGACAGTGTTTTTGTCTTCTCGTGTCTGATTGTCTGTAGGGGGTGACACTGACCTCAGGCTATTTCTGCCGGCTGTTTTTTTAGCAAAGACAGGGCCTGGAAATGCAATGGCAGCTGCCTTTGGCTCCTTTTTTCTTCGGTAGCCGAGTCCAGCGCCTCCAGTTCATCAGAGAGGAGTCAGGGAGGAGGAACACAGGGGAACATCTGGAAAAAGGGGGATATTTCAGCTTTTGCGAGCAAATGCAAAAAGCAGCAGGTACACAATGGACATTTTGGCTAGTATGAAATGCATCAGTGTTAGCAGACTTCTGGGTTTCGCTTTGATTTCTCTCCCAAGAAAATTCATTATTTGCTCGTCCTTGCCAGACAGTCGCACGGTTGTCTTCAAAGGGATAAACTATGACTCTCTGCTTCTTTCTTCTCTTAGTCAAAGCCGGATTCTGACTTTTGCAACCTTGGGCTTGCTCACAGACCAACAAAAGCCTTTTTTTTAAAATCGCATTATCATTTCACCTTATTATTTATTTAATGATTGAAGCAGGCAAAACAGGCGCAGCACCATATTCTCACTGCTTCCTGTCCGAAGTAAATTGGAAATCACTGCTTAAAAAGTTTAAAAACCATGTGGGGACGTTAAAATCTGTTTTTCAGTCCTCTGAGCGAAAAGCCCTCTTCCTGTTATCCTGAGTGTCGTATTCCCTCTGCCCTTTTCAGGTTTACACTGCTATGATCATTTTATCTCGAACGGCTTCAAAAGCGATGTAGAAGTAGCTCTGGGCGTATCTCCCCTCGAGCCCGCCCTTTGTGTGGAGCGGCGGCGTGAACGGGCACCCACTAACGTTTCAAATATTCCTCCGGCTCGGAGACTCTGTTTTGCCGGGATGTGCGCTCCCTTTGGCGCTGTGTGTCATTCCTTCTCTCTTAACAAAATGACAGACTAACTAACCACGCTCCTCTGTTTGTGCATGTTTGACCCTGACGACGCTCCTCTCCCTCCCATTTCCTCCGCTGCTAAAGTTAGGCGCTGCCTTCGCTCACCATATCAACGCGAAGATAACTCAGTAGGAAGTACTTAGCTCAGAGTCCAGCGGCCTAATGACTGCCTTCTCCTCGGTGCCCTCATGATGTTATTTGTGGTTTAATTAGCCCCGTCTCCGAGGATCGTCTTATTTATTTAGTCTTTTATGTGCAGATAGATGCTGTTGTGACTGCGGAGGTATTTTCCTGAGCCAGTGTCATCTGTCTCTTGTTCCTTTCATGATGATACAGATATTAAAAGGGAAACCACACTCGCGGGGTTTTTAATAAAGCCGAACAATGGGCACCTTTGTTGGGCCGTTCCCTTATCCACCATCCTACACAGGCACAATCACAACCCCCCCCCGGCGTACAGTGTTAACATCAGCTGCAGTCTCCTTTCTTCCTGTGGTGTCGTGAGGGAGCCGGTGCCTGGTGGTAGAGGTATGCATCTGTTTGTACATGTGTCCCTGCACGTGTGTGTATTTGTACATGTGTACTGCTAGAGGACAAACACATTTCAAATGAAACCCAGAGTGTACAAAGAAGTACAGAAGTAAAGAAGTGGGCAGGGATGTAGATTTTTTAAGATAATGATTCATTGTAAGCTTTACGATGACACAAAACAAAAGTGTGTGTTTTACCATAGTCACAGCCTTTTTGAAACTACCGCTAAGCCTCATAATCTTCATAAAGTAAATGAGATGTTTCAGTGACTAGTTAAAAACATTAGATGTTGAAAATAATGCTGGTTAGTTGGCTCTGGCTTGTTCCGTTCATAGTGCAAATGAAAAAAGTCAAAATAAAAGTCTCTAATAAATCCACATGATATTTTCCAATAAATATTCCAATAAATAAAAATGAAACCTGTAAAGCCTTTTTTTCATAGTTTAGTGCAACAACAACACACATTGCCACACCTAGTTGTTAGACTGTAGCTTCTCACCCTGTGATTCAGGGTTCATTTTAAAACTGATATTCACGACAATCCCTTTATTTTTCACCCAGAGCGTCCAGCAAGTTGACATTTGAATTTGTCCAAAAGCTATATTTCATATAGTTTCTGAATATCTGCATACTTGCTGTACTTTGTATTCAGCTCTAATCATTAAATTCAAGTATGCCAATACGCAAAAACAAGGTGATGAGCAAGGCAAACATCAGCATGTCAGCATCTTCATTATGTATCTGGGATCTGTTAGCATTTAGCTCAAAGCAACGTTGTCCCTACAGCCTTAGACTGGCTGCAGACTTCCTGTTGAATCATTGTGGTTGATTGTAATAAAGAGGATCTAAGGTAAATTAGGGTGAAGAGGGAGATGTTCAGTCATGACTGGAAAGAAAAAATAAAAATGCTTACATTCCAGTTCGTTTGTGTGAGATTTTGGATCATTCTCCACTTTCAGCAGGGTATTTTTCTTATAAACTGACACTCCTCACTTTCAACCCCAAACGCTCTTATTTTAGGTCCGTCCACTCCTGCTTGTTGAACTCGTCAAGAAGTACTCACCTGAGGAGCAGAGATGTACTCGGGAACAGTAAAATGTTTTCATCCAGCAAGAAAGGTTTACCCAACCTGGAACAAACCCCGTGGATGTTTGTGAAGTATCCGCTCTGTCAGGAATCCAAGGCCAGGAAAAGTGAAAAAGTCTTGTTGTTGTCGTCACACAAACAGGAGCGCGCATTCCCATGAGAGCCAAGGAATATTTTGGACAAGGAAGAGCCCGGAGCAACGGGAACGTCATTCAAGTTCCAGCTGTCAAAATGAACCTTGGGCTGCTGCTTGTTGACCTCGGCTCGTCTGGGAGGGCTTGTACACAGTTTGTTTTAGGAAGATTTGCCGCTCATTATGTACGGATAGTCGCTGTGTTCACACTGTTCTGTGTTTTTGATGCCCGTGTCCTCCCTTTAACATTTGAGTGCCTGGTTATCTGGGGAAACCTGGCTCCCGCCGAGGTCACCGGCTGGTTATGGTGTGAATTCACAGACATGGTGGAATCTGTGGATGGTGGGGGGGGGAGGGGTGGGGGTAACTCTACTGTACGGCAGAGTACTTTTAACACAAGCAGTAGCTGAGGATTAGCAAGCACAGGAACGAGTCTTTATCGCTGGGGGAGACCTTTCACGGAGAGCTTGGCTTTGTGAGCGGCTCAACAATGAGAGGAATACTTCAGGTTTCCCTCCTCAATGGGAAAGTGCATTCCTCTTTTTGTCACCACTTCAAAACTAAGTGGTGTGCTTTGCATTTCGCAGTAATGTGTGGTTTTAGGAACAGTGCTTTTTGTGACCTTTGTGAGGCCAAAATAAAAAAAGAAGGGAGATTTAGAAAACAAGCACTGAATTGAATTCTTCTTTCCAGGTGAGCAGGTGGGACACAAAAAGACAGTGTGGTCACAGAAATCTCAGGGGGGTGGATGGAATTAGGTCCTCTTGCCTCGCTGGGGGGTAGGACAGTGGGTTGGGCTGCTTAGTGAAATATTTTTGACCTTTGGAGCAACAAGGTGAGTCTGCACAAAGATGTGCAGAAGAGGAATTAGAGGGTAAATCAACTTAATTCCTTTTTGAATCCATCTCAAAGGAAAATCTCCTGCACTTCCAAAACAACACTTACTGGCCCAAATCTGCCGCAAACACAGGTGCAAGTATATCAGGAAGTTTGTTCATAATCAATCACACACAGTTCAGCCCACAGGTGACCATCAGCATTTGAACTTCAGGTCTTCAAGTTTACAGGATCCCAACGCAGCAGGACTCCAAGCTCAGGTGTCACAGCTTAACAGATGCCACCTTGACCTGCGGCGTTGTTGCCGTTCAGCCCGGTTCACCGCTGTCATCGCTCCCACCAACAAGGCGTGAGTGATTTGCGGAGGGTCTGCCTCTCCACGGCACTCTCGCCACTCATCCTGTCACCTTAAATAGGCAGAAGAATCCTCTGGCCTGAAGGTGCATGAGTTATTCCCGCGTTTATATTCTCAGCGTGATGCACCCCGGCTCTCATCCGCATGTCTCGTCCTCGCTCGGTTTCTCGCCGCCGTTGCTAAGCTAAACATTGACTCTGAGCTGGTGGCACGGCAAACTGTCCTCCACCGCACGTCCATAAAATCTGGAAGACGTGTTGTTTGCTTTGAGAGCCGGTGTTCTCCGCTGGCTGTCCTTTCCCAGCGACTGGCGATTAGCGGCTTGTTGCTCCCCCTTTCTCACTCCTCTGCTCTTCCCTTTTTCTCTCCCCTCACCGAACTGACACAAGGCCTGTGTACCAGCTGTGCATGCTCACTGCAGGCACGTCGAGAGAACACAGCCTTCTCTGATTCTGCAGTCCAATTTGGACTTGTCGACTGCGTTACCGCAAAACTTTTATGCACAAACAGTGAGATGTCTGTGCTGCCGCTCAGTGGGAAGTACCTCTCCAAAATAGAAGCTGTTGGAATATCACCTGCATGCGTATATGTGTGGATCGCAAAATATGTCCGTCTTAACAAGCTAAGCTAATATTTTGTTCAGAGTCCATTTTTCTATTGTGCCAAAGTGGCTTTAACAGCAGGAAAGCTGCAAGTTCTTTGTGAACTCAGAACTAATCAAATTTTGATAAGTAAATGGGAAGCAGATCTGCAAGAAACATCTGTCACTTTAAATAACAGTTCAGTTCCCTTCAACGTACAGCTTAACATGAATTGAATCAATGATGTCAAATTTATTGAACTCAACTCAGTTTTTTTTTTTCATGAGACAACTTTGCGCTTATTATCCGACATACGTAAGCTCATCTTTTTATGGCAACAGTTAAAGATGTCTTCCAGTGTGCTGTGACACAAATAACCCTTGAAATGAGCTAATTTACACAGAAAACATGGAATTATCTCAGCTGTTGGACACACTTTTTTGAGTCAAGTAAACATTTCAAGATGAATCGTAAGAGAACGGAGGGAATATCTTCTTTCATGAGCATTCATTGTGTATTGATGATGTGCACACACGCTTACAAGCGTAAACATCATACCCATGTGAGCGTCTATGCACGCTAGGCTGCTAATCTGCCCCCTGAGGGCGAGCACGCCGCCCTTTCGCAGGGCTGCTCCCGGTATCCGAGAATGCAAAGTGTTTGCGTCTCAAGGCGTTCATATTAGAGCGGCACATCTCTCACTTGTCACTTCAAAGGGAGTGCGCAGGGGTCAGGGTTTCATCGGGCTGTCGTCGGCGCAGGCGATCAGAGAAAAACGCTGCCCTAAAAATAGAACGCCGTGTCATGCTCATAAAGGCCGACAGAGCCCAGATGATACCAATCTGTGCCAAACGGCTGTTATTAAAATGCCTCCATCCCAACCGTGTGGGAGACACCTTCAGCTGGCTGCAAAAGGACAGAAGGTTGATGTGTGTGTGTGTGTGTGTGTGCTCGCAGCCTGAGGTGAGGTGGGAGGTCGGGACAGATTTGGGACAGAGTGTTGCATATTTCATCGCAGGCGTGATCTTTGTGCGCTTCCTTATCAGCTCAGATTTTTTGGGGCATTTCTGGTAGGAGTTCATTCTTGGTTCTCACTCTGCAGAGCTGAAGATGTTTTTCCACACGGGGATGACAAATAGGATCATATGATGAGTGCTTAATGGCCCTGCAGTTACAACTGTACTATATCGCTGCCTCTCCCTGATGAATGAGGCGTTCATAGGGCAGTAACTTATTATTACTGCAGTATTAGTCCTTTGATCTTCCAGCAGTTTGAACCCTGGAGTTTTTTAGAGGGGTGGCTTGTCAAAATAGCTTTGCAGATGGGATCGGGCCTGGTCTTGCCCCGGCTATGGGGAGAGGAGGCCTGGAGGTGTGCAGAGGCTCCGGTGTGCAGGAAACTTTGACTACACAGGCATCACAGTGCAGCGTCGTGGACCTTTGGTTCCTCGTGTTTAGATGGCTGAAAGTAATAATTGATTACATTTGTAACTAATCTTCTTTTTGTTTGGTGATCGTCCAGGAGAGTTACGCTTCATGTCGCTTCTGTAGTCTTCACAGACTGCATCGAGTCTGTAAAGATTCTCTGTCATCCAGGTCATGGAAATTCCTGAGTTTGATGAGAGTAAACTGGACTTGCTTGAAGTTCTTGAAGACACTTCACCTCTCACCTGAGAGGCTTCTTCAGTTCAGAACTAAAGAAGAGACGTCTTCAAGAGCTACAAGCAATTCCACCTGACCGCATCCAAAGTCGGGGCCCCGAATGTGAAGGTGCTGCCCTCGAGTCGCTGCTCGAGAGCCACGATAAAACACATGTCGTCCTCAGCCAGGACATTCCTCTGTTAATGACAAAGGCGACTGGTAAGCCTCCTGGTGAAACATGAAGAGGGTGAAGAGAAGGGAACAGAAAGCAGGAGCGAGGCGGAGTGGTGGAGAGGTGAACGAGTTGACTGAGGGGAGTGGCGGTTCGAGGCCAGAGGGCGACCCACGCCGGTCCTGTCTGTCTGGTGCTCCAAGGTCAGGTCTGCCGTCAGAAACGGGCCTGCTGACAGGAAAATTTGTTGCTTTGATTTGACTCCCACACGTCTTTCTCCTCCCTTTTTGTCATCGTAACTCCCTCTCTGCTGCTCGCCCCCCCCCAGTTTACCTGCCTAATTCCCTCTCCACCCTCCCATCCTCCATCGGTTCGTCTGGCACATCCCAGCTCTCATTGTGCAGGCTGAGCCGCTGGCCCTCTTTAAGATCTGCATTAGAATGTTGTTTTTATATAGCAGCAAGCGGAGGCATGTGGAGGCTCTTTTGAACTGCTCGGCAAACAGATGGAGGTTTTCACACTGCCTTTATGAGATTAAGCGAAACATTCCCATAAAAAAAAAAAAGACATTTCCCTGTGTCCCCTCTGCCTCCACGGTCTCACTTTCTCCGTCTCGCTCTCTTCTTTCTTTCTGTCTTCGTCTCTGTCTCTTTTACTTTTTTTTTTTCTTTCTGCTGGCTCGCCTCGGGCTTGGGCAAGGGCACGCACCGCTGAAAGTGAAGCGGAGGGGAGGCGGGTTTGTGTTACCGATAACTACTTCCCCAGGCGAGCAAGTGAGCGCTGAGCATCACCCAAAGTTTAGAGCAAACCAGCAAACAGGTCTTGTGAGTTCGACACTGCAGGCGAAGGCAGCGAGTTCTTGTTTCTCCTCTGCAGTGTGAACCTGTTTAACTCTGACTCAGGTAGGTTAGTGCCAAGTGCCCCACCCCCAACCCCCACCCACCCTCAACTCCCCGTTCTGGCTTTTAACAGGGGTTTGACAAAACAGATTCACAGGGCAGACAGTGTGGCTCTACACTATGTAATTCACTGGGATACAATGAGACTATTTAGACTCAGATTTACAAGGGGTAAATGCCTAATAGCTATCAAACCCAGTTAATTTGGAATTTCGTGATTTTTTGATATTGACCCACATTTTATAAGAAAACTGTCAAACTGTGCATGTGAGTTGGACTGACGCACCCACAAACCCTTTTTTTGGTGTGAGTCCGACCTACACTGTAGGCAGTGAATGTAGCAGGCCCACATTATTTGACCTGTCCATCGTAAAGCCCGCAGAAACCGAATGTGCGGCGCAATTTCATGCTAGCGCCTTAGCTCCAGGGTCAGCCGGTCGTTTGGTCCAGACTGAAACATCTAAACATCTATTGGAAATTGAATATGTGTGGAAATATTTACGATTTCCAGAGGATGCATCCTGCTGACCTGCGCTGATCCTCTGACTTTTACCTCGAGCACCATCATGAGGTTTACATTAATGGTTTAGAGTAAAATATGTCTACAGCTGCAGATGTTTTAATTCTCCTAATAAATTGTCTTAACTTTAAGGAGCCCCTCGCCTTTCATCTAGCACCTTAAAGTAGCTGTAAGTTCATTTACTTAAGTACTGTACTTAAGCACAATTTTAAATTAACTTAATATTAGTAATCATGTTAACGTTAATCATCAAATGAAACAGTTCGTTGTTGTGTTAAATAAGGTCTTCATATCTACACAGGGAGCAGTCCTCCATATTGCATCGCCACGTCCCTGCAGCTACAAACATCTATAGAGAGGGCCTTTCCCGTTTTTACTTCAAAGTTGCAGCTTTAAACAGCTAAATTAATTGATTTAGTCATAATGTCCCCTCTGTTCAAACAATAGCTCCCTTTCTGTGCTTGGTCCAACAATATCACAGCAACAATGTTTTAACATTATTCATTTAATGTAATGTGACAATCCAAATATTGTTAACTTGTGGAGTGAAGGGCAACGTGTGGAGAATTTGAGATCCATGGAAAAGAGGCGATTCTACAGATTAAACCACCGGATTATCAGCACAAACAAACAATCATCAGTTTATGAACTGGCAGGTTCTTCTGCATGTTTAGAAGTGGAGGGGTAAGGGCAGGGGTATCCAGCTGGTTACAGTCTGAAACCTCATTACTAATTCTATATACTGCACCATAAATGCTGTTTCATACTTACACTCAGCCACAGTCTTTTAGCAGTTTTTGTATTTTTAAAAAATAATTATTAGTGATTAGGCTCTTACTTCCGGTATTGTTTCTTTAACTGGGCTCAGAATATTTACTCAACCTCTAAATGAGTTACATGCTTGTGAATAAATTCATTCCAAGAAGATAAAAAGAATATTTGTATCTATAATTTCAAGTGGGGACGCAGAAGCTCTGACGGGTGAAGCAGCAGTTGTAAAATCTGATTGTAAATAGTTACCATAAATCAAAAAGATGTGACAGGTCTTATTTTTGTAAACACTTAAATGGGATTTGCATCGATCTGCGAGGAGACAGTCCTGGTGTTATTTGGAAGTGGTGCACAGAGATTTCCCAAAAATTGTGTCTGGGTTGACCTGATTTACAGACAGCGTGTGTGTTCAGTTGTCGCTGTGCTGGTTGTGTGTGTGTGTGTGTGTGTTTGCTCTGCAGAAAGACACGGCTTACTGCACGGCCTCTTCCAAGAATGAATTCCTGGAGGCTTACAAGAGCTGTTGAATGAGATGGAGGGCTCAGAGCAGGAATGATGGGAGGGAGGGAGGGAGGGAGGGAGGGAGAGGAGGGAGGCTGCTCCGCACTGTAGGAGGGTTGTCAGGCTCTCACTTACAGGCCTGATTAAATAACAGGATGCTTTATGAAAACAAGAACATTATCTGCCTCTTAAAAGGCCGGGAAAGGCCCTCTAATTGGCTTCCCCCGAGCCTCTGTGTTGCCGCCCGTCGGTGAGAGGAAAAATCTGCCATGCCCCGGCCGCAAACGTGGAAGATTTACGCAGGACACTTTCTCTCCCTCGCCTAGTTATGGTCCCATCACGCCGGTAGGAATGTATCAACATACCGACACTGAGCCGACAGAAAAGGGTGTCTTTTTCCACTCGGAGGAGGATCATTCCTCCCTGAATCTCTTGATTGAGTGCGATACAAACAATAAAGAGATAGCGGCTCCTCCGCGGGACGGGGCGGTTTCTCCGTCCGGCTGAGGTTTTCGAAAGATGTCGGGGGACGTGAGAGGAGGCGGGGCCCCCCGGTATGTTTGTGCCGCCGCCGAGATCAGAGGAGTCCATACATCCAGGGAACCAACTCTCCCCTCTTTACATCCCTTTCCCCGCCATGTAACCCAGGTGGTTTACTTAATTATACTTATTACAGTCAAGTACCGCTATAATTAAAGTATATCATGATAGTTACAGCTGTAATTAATTTTAGAACTATTCCATCTGCTTACACAGCTTTAGTTAATTATAGTGATTGTTCGGGGGAGCAGTGCTCTGTTAGTACTGCACCTTTGGGCTGAAAATCTAAAAAATATATTATTATTCACCCTCATACACAGGAGTAGTACATGGTTTTACTGTGAGTCACACGCATCTCTACTTGACATGATATAATATTCTCATATCAAAGCCCACATGTGCCCTTTTCTTCGTCTTGTGACATGTTTTATGGCCGTTAACAGTTAACACTGTGCGCGTCCAGCTCGTTGGGTTTCAAGAGCAAAATGGGAGGTCGCACGGTGGCGTGTGTGCGGTCGAGGCCGGCCCCCTCGCCTCCATCATCACGGCCGTCGCCGGTCGGCACATCAGTCTCATCTGCCCCCCGGGCTGCGGGCGCTCGCCACCCGGCCCTTTGATGTTTCGAGGATGTGTTTAGCGACAGCGATAACGTATCAGATGACATCGGTCTTTCTCTGTCACCTTTGTGCTTTGCATTTCAAATCTGTGTCACATTGTGGCCGGGGCCTGCTAACGAGAGGGGGCGGGAGACGAGGGAAGTGCGGAGAGGACGAGGGAGGGAGGGAGGGCGGGCCGAGCGTCAACCCTGAGCTCTCTGAGTGACCTCTCTTACCTCCAGACAGGGAGATCAGGTTCATAACTTTTTCCAGTGTCTCTCTCCTCTGCACGAGAGAGGTGGCCAAGCCCAGCTTCTGGATTTAGTGTTTCTCTCCTTGTGTGTGTGTGTGTGTGTTCCAGGATGAATGGGAGGTAGGAGTGTGTGTGATTCAGGCCCACCCCCTCAGGCTCAATACTTTTCCTGAGAACGTAGGATCTGCTCACCTGTCCTGACATGCCTGCCCGGCCCCTCCTGCCAACCCCCCCCCTTCCCCGCCACCTCCACCCCTAGCCCCCACAACCCCACCGCCACCCCTCCCTCTTCATACTCCCCCCACCCCCACCCCCACTCCCCCCTCGGCGGCCCCACATCAAAGTAACCCTGTGAGTAATGGATACCCAGCAGGGCCACACCCTTCCCTCCTCCAACCAACTCTACTGCCACTCAGCCAGTGGTGAACACCCGGCAATCACACAGGACACGCACACACACACACACACACACACACACACACACACACACTCAGGAATTATTCACACACAATTAGACTTAAATACACAGCTTCAAAGCGAGGTAAACAATATTTAAAGCAAAGCTGTGAGGGTTTTTTTTTTTGATGCAATTTTAAAAAACTATTTCGACATCCGGGAAAGAAAAAAAAAAAAAAAAAGCAACAGGTAAACTGAATGCTTACACCGATTAACGAAGTCCCGAAAAACTCCCGTCGGCAGCGGACAATCAAAAAAATCGGACGCTGCGATTGGTCGACACTCACTTAACTTTCTACCGTTTAAGCACAACGCCTGAAACAACAGACGGCACCTGTCTTCGTGCCCCCGTACCCTCCCTATTATTCCCTCCCCCAGCCCCCCCCTCGCCCCCGCCTGCTCCCCATTTAGCCGTGCGGCGTGTCCCGGTGCCTCGGTAATGGTTCCAGCGTGCCGGGCCAGTCAGGAGAAATGACAGAGCAGCGAGGCGGCCTCAGACCTGTAGGCCCAGAGCTCCGTACTCTGTCATTAGACACTTTAATGCAGCAGCACCACAGCCTGCTCGCCTCCCTCCCTCCTCTCCCTCCTCTCCCTCCTCTCCCTCCCTCCCTCTCCCTCTCTTTTTTTTCCCTCCACCTCTTTCACTCTCACTCTTTATTCCCACACATATTATTCCAATGGTATAATTTACCCGCGCGCTGAATGATGTGGACGGTCACGCTGGGAAAAGGGAGAAGTTCGATTGGGTGAAACGGAGTCTAGCCGTGTTTCGAGGAGGCCGGAAGGGTTACCGGAGACGAGGTTTCCATGGCGGAGTGTGCTGCCGTGTAATTAATGGTGATAAAGATTTTCGCTGCGAGGACAATCGCATTCAGTAATTAGCCCCAGCCGTGGTTGAAACGTCTTGCTTGTCGGAGGCACTGATAAAAAAGCCCGTCCTTGCTTAGTCATTAAGACGTAGTTTGAGAAAAGGGCTTGTTTTAGTTAAAAAAAACATGAGAAAAAAAGTGAAATAGTTTAATCTGGTTCCACTGCAAAACAACTTTTTTTTTCAAGAACTTTGTAGAGACAGTCCTCGTCTTGTTGTGACTGCTCTGCCCGGCCTCGCTCTTTCTTGTTTTATGCTGCGACTAATTTCCAGAAAATTCCTGAAATAGAGGAAATACCAGCCCCTTCTGGAACGAGTCAAATTATCTGACTCTGCTGGCGGACGGTTTCTTGTCCCTATTACACGAAAACAAAACAGGAGAATACACTAGACATTTTTCTGCTGCAGGTGAATCAAAGGTCTCACTCGCTGCATCCTTCACTTGTATAAAAAGGTCAGAGGTCACGGAGCTGCCGGGTCACACTGGGACTCTGAATATAGTTCGGTAATCAAAGATGTTCAACTGACATAGCAGATGTTTCCCCGTGGCAAGACTGAGTGTGCCCACGTGTGTCTGTGTGTAATATTCTGATTATTGTCCCCTCCGTTGGAACATGGCGGCGGATGAAGAGGATTCGCTCGCCGGGTTGAGCTCTGCCACCCGCGCCACATCAAAGCCATGACGAGCAGGGAGACGGTAGCGGGCGGGGGTTTCTTCTTGTCAGGCGACGGAAAAACCTCGGCACGTCCCGCACGTGAAATGAAGACATCAGAGCAGAGCAGTTTGTTTCTGCCCCCGCCGAGGACGCGCCGTGATGCCAGGCCGCACCTCGCCGGGGATGTAAACAGACGGACCGCCCTCTGGATGTGGTGTTTATGCAAGATGTTTAATGCTGCGGCCGGCCTGCTTAGAGCGAGATGGATCGCAGATTCTTTCCTGATTTGTTTGTGTGAATCACCCCCCCCACCCCCCCACCGAGGCAGGTGTACAACTTTAATCCACAATGTGTAGATTATGGCAGCAGTATTCAGATTATTCTGATTCATCAACAACATTTCATATTTTCTGTAGAAATTTTTTGAAATTTCTTCATTTTCTGTACAAATAAAGAAAAGATATGTTTGAATTAAGATGTCTCTAAATGCAACACACTGATTATGGTTTTGACGACACAGCTGACGACGCAGTTTGATTGGTGTTTGAATTGATTTCCTTTTTCTATAACTAAGTACAACAACAGTATACTGTGACATTTAGCCGCAGTGTCACGTTAAAAGGGGCCCGCAGGCAAACTCAGTCACCGTGGCTGAATTAATGTAAGAAAGCCTGCTGAGACTCTTAAGTTGTGGGTTGTGCGTGTTGTCGAACGCATGCCTGCTGGTGTACCTGTGCGACCTCACAATGCCTCTCTCTGGCTCCGCGCCCTCAGGTGTGTTTATGTTTGCGACAGCGCGCTTTTGCATGGAGCTGCCTCGGCTCACTTTGGCCTCATCCGAAGTGATCCCGCTTCCATTTCTCAAAACACAGCTGAACTTTGCCGGTGTTTACACCCTCCATAAACAAAAAAACAACAACAGTAAAAAAGAACCCTATTATATCTGCGTTAAAAGTAGAAGTGGATCACTGTGGCCTGCTGTGGCCTGCTGTGGCCCGCACGTTGTTTGTTAGTTCACTCAGCGATGACGTCGGCGCCGTGAAGCTCCGCGAACCGCAGTCATTTCCGATGCTGCAATTGTTTTCACTCAAATGCCAAAGAGTGTTTAATCACATGTGTCAGGCTGCACCTCGTGAGCATGGGTGTTTACCTAACCACAGTGATGTCTGTTTCAGTTCCGACCATAACAAACGCCGGGATGTCGAAAGCTCGTGCCGGCAGTGCTTTTAACTGTCTTGTTAGCGTCAGAGCTGCGTTTTTCATTGCACCGTTAAAGGTTAAATATATCTCCTATTAATCACGTAATGAGATCTCTCAGGCCTCTTCCGGGTCTGCGGCTCAGCAGGAGCGTACGGCTCGGCTACCACACTGCGGCATCACCGCCGCTGACACTGAGATATAATAAGACCACAGCAGCAGTCGGAGGAATATATTATGATATGTTCTTGAACTGCGGGAGACTATTTGAAACTTCTCGACTGCTCGTGTCTGTCTTTCCGTGTGTGTGTGTGTGTGTGTGTGTGTGTGTGTGTGTGCTGGACCACAAGAGCGGACTTCCCTGCATTTATTGCCACGATTAGAGGATGTATGGGCTCAGTGCCGCGTAGGGAACTTTTGAACCCCAGGTAAAGCAAATTCCCACATGTTAGAGATCCAGCTTTTTTCTTTTCCCCTCCTATTCGACCGCACCCCATTTAGGCCCATGCACGTACTACAATTACTGTTGATGAAGCAGGAAAAAAAAAAAAAAGGCCGTTGCATCAGAGCTGGGAGCCAGATCAAAGGGGGTGTGTTAATTTTTTATTTGACCTCCTTCTGACCGTCAGCGCTGTGGCCTTCGGGCACCGCCGACAGTTCTGTGGGACAGTGTTGTTCAGTCTGCACAAAAACACACACATACCGTGTGCGCCCTCACAAATGGGCATTCAGTGCCTTTTATTCAAGCTTTGAGGAAATACATGAAGGAGGGGCACGCTCCTGACATTCTGTGTGTACAAAGGAAACGTCTGTTCCCTCCTCGTCATGCACTGACTTTCTCTTTTTGAAGTGTTAAAAAGTGATAAATGCTGCCGCTCCACAAAAGGAGTTTCTCATTATGTTGATTAATGGATCAAATGAGTGATGCTTCTACCTGGATTTCCTTTGTAAATGTGTGTGTGCATGTGTGTGTGTGTGTGCTCCTTCCTGCTCTTGGCTGCGAGCAGTAGGCTGGAAATCACTGTTTAGTGTTGTGTTTGACCCGGGTGATTAGGTGTTTAAACTTGTGTCTCCTCCTCATTAAGCGTTGGCAGATGCGACGCTTGAGAGCATGCGATGAGATGTTAATGAAAAGACTGATATTTGTTTTCTCGCCGTCCTCTGGTGATGCCCGCAAAAAGCATTACGGGGCCTCCGTGGCACACGCTCAGTGCAGCTTGTAGGAATAACAGTGTCTCTTAGTTGCCAGCGACTCCGAAACAGATTAAGTTGTGTGCAGCTCGGTTAGCGAGGTGTCACTGAACATCAGTCATTGAATTCATGAGCAGCTGACACACAGTAAAATGATGACATGATAACACTTTTTTTTTTTTTTTTGGAGTGAGTTTTTAAACCCTCTACATCATCACTGTAATTTTTTTTTTTTTTTTAAAAACCTGATGTATACAATCAAAGTGCTGGTAAGTACAAAAAAAGGAGAAAAATATAGCAAATGATACAAATTAAAAATGCAAATTCACATATAAAATCACATATATATGTCTGTGTGTATATATGTGTGTATATGTGTGTGTGTATATATATA
>JAOXYL010000078.1:4864913-4880486 GCA_028564955.1 Terapon puta
GTGTGTGTGTGTGTGTGTGTGTGTCGCTCTTTTTGTAGTAAACTTACACTGAGCTTCCTGACTGAGCTTGCATATGTACAGGAAGAGTAGGCAGTGGAATATCAGACTTATTGTGCAGTGACTGTGTTTTCATTTATGGGTTTAAACCTGTTGCAAGTTTATTATGCCTGCAGCCACTGTATTAATGCACAGCTCTGTTCAGGTGTCTGGTATTTGTATTAATTTTAGCCATGTCAGAAGATCAGACTATCCTCCTCAGCATGTCAATTCAGCTGCAGCACCTTTTTGGTGCGTTGGGTGTGTAGAGGAGTATGTGGAGTTTGTCCATGTCTGCTGTCTATTTCCCCTGCAGCTATCTGTTTGGCTGCTGATAATCTCATGAGGAATGCAGAGTTTGCATTTCCTGTAAATCAGAGCTTCTCCCATCAGGTCAGGTCGGGTGATCCGCTCCAAGGTTTTGTGGCATCAAGCTGCACGCATGTGCATGCCTGTCTGCAGCGCTGCATGTGTGGGATCTGTTTACATTCACTTGACCTGATTTGCAGATAGTACTTCTTTTCCCGGGAAGCCAGTTTAACCATCACCCTGTCTGCTCCAAACTCTTCGGAGAACAGTTGAATTGTGGGGATTATGTGGTGGATTGTAAGGGGGCAGTTGATCAATAAATTGTACATACATACATACATACATAACTTTATATATTTTATCATTTCAGTGTTAGCTTTCATTCTTGCTGTACTTTACACAGAGGATGGTTGGCTTTTTGAATCAAACTGTTTACGCAATCACATACACACTCCACAAGCGCCTACACACACACACACACACACACACCCATGTCTGAAGATAGTGTGTTTTTCTTTCTTTCTTTTTTTTTTGCTGGCAGGAGCCATCGCTGGCACGGCTGAGTCCAGTAGACAGGAGGAGAGGGAGGGACCTGAAGAGGAGCGCCCGGATCGACTGTCTACAGCACTGGCTGGCAGCATGGTGAGCTAATCACACTGTTGGGGAGGGAGCTGTGCATGTTTCAATAGACACTGATGATTGCTGTTAAACTATATGCTGCTCTCAACCTAAATGTTCTCTGAAAGTAAAATGGCAAGTTGGGACTCACAGGCAGGAAATGGCACAACACTACAGGCCTTAACAAAGTGCAGAGTGTTGCAACACGTTTGACAACAGAATGCACTCAAGCTTTTGTCACTTTTTAACTCCCCATACATGCATTTCAGAGCTGCAGAGTTCATTTAACAATTTATCCATTTTCCATTTCCAACTGTTTCTTTCATTTTTGTTTCCATTTATACTTTATGATACCTTATCAGAGATGCAGAAGCATTTAATTTCACTGAGAACTTCCACTTCTGTAATGGAGTGGTCTGTGCACTTGTTTATTAAATGCAGGCACAAGAAAAATAAATATCAGATTTTAGACCATGACAAGCAAGACTAATTTAGATTTGTGGTCAAGCTCACTTCAAAGAGGAGAAAAGAGGAAACTTTTTCCGTCTCCATCAGAGAAGTTGGATTCATTTCTTCGAGGTGGTTCCTCAGCTTTTTCTTGGATTGGGCGGGAACCCAGTGAGGGATCGTGTAATTATCGCCACATTAACAACTCCTACCGGGGCCTCCGCAGAACCTTTGGGATCAACAAATACGCAAACAAATAACTGAATGTACCTATTTAGCCACACTCAGCACTAAACAGGGATTTGTGAGACATCGAATTGACTGGGTGAAAGTAGACCGTCCTCAGGCAGCATCTCCACTCACCACAGTAATAGCTTCCTCAGCAGGTTACAACTTTATTGCATTGTTTGTTTCCTTCAGGAACGTGTTGCTGCATCTGTAGAAGTTCAGTGTAGTAGGTAACAGATGTTACAGGACTTTGAAGTAGCTCCCTGCCACGTGTCTCATGTGCAACTCTGCTCTACACATCCAGTTAAGCTTCCTATTGTCATGAAGAAGCTCACAGCAATATGTAACATTTCAAAGTATCAATGTGCAAGACACTGGACCCCGGTGTGCGTATTCATTGACTGTGATGCTGAGTGTGAACCTTAGCTTAATGACCAAACTGTGAAATAAAACGCTTGTGCTCTAGTTGAGTATTGAATGTGTCTATTCAAGATTACTAAGGCATTTCTCTGCTACAGTAAGTGCTGAGTTGGGATATACCCATTTATTTACCGATTGCCCTCTAGTGGAAGCTTCTGGCTACTCCTCTCTGAGGCAAAACTAAGACTAATGGTTTTTGTATAATATAACGTTATCATGTAAGTAATTGGTGCAGAAAGATGGAGAAATTATTGTGCTGTTACAAGCTGCTACATGCACGTTTGTTTGAATCTGAGCGTGTCTTTGGGAATGCTGAGTCTCGAGATTCTGCTGTACGTGAGACAAGCAGTGGTTTGTCTAATCACGTTGCAGTTGTGGGCCTGAAGGTTGTAATTATACTGAAGCATAGTAAATATAACATGCAACACTATTTGTAGCTCCCAACTCTTCTCACATTTCAACTGAAACTGCATGCAAGCTGTGTCATCTTACAGTCGTTAGTGAGTTTATTTGTATATTGAACCAAAGGCCTGCATCCATTTTACACGCTTGTGTAAGAGATGACATAGACACAGAGGGCTTCTCGGCTTAGATGTTAAATGGATATTCCTTTTCAGTTTTACAGCATGTAGAAAATAGTGTGTGTTGTAACATATCTTTTGAAACTGACATCCCTATTATGCTCTTGAATTTGGGGAGAGCCCTGGGCACATGTCAGCCTGTACTTTAGGTCTTTCTCTGTGAGTGGTACAGTAACTGTACTTTAGCCAGGACAGATGCTGTGGTACTGTGAGAGAGGGGAAGCTGTGACCGTATGAGTGACAGAATTCCTCTTGAATCTATTGGAGGAAGCTTTTATGGGACAGAAATAGGAAGTGTAACAGGAGGATGTGTGTCCCGAGGTTCTGGTCAACTGGGTCGACAGAATGCCACGGTGGCGGGCTGCCCAGCTCTCAGCCTTTTTATGGGACACACAGTCAAGCTCTGGGCTTAATTGATGTCAGTGGCTGACAAAAACATAATGTGCCCACCGAGGCACGTAAAATGAGAATGCAGACCTCGGCGGGTTCAGTCGCAACCACTTAAAAAAAAATAAAATAAAAAAAGCATCTTCTCACTGACCTCTCGGTCCTGACTGTGTTCCTTTTTGGGTGTGGTCGGACACACACACTCTGTTGTGATGAGGTGTACCTGACACACCCATCAGTACTTTCCTTACATCACTTCAACAAGTGAGAAATCAAGTTGTTGTGGGGCCGCAGCTAATGATATTTCTGTCCGTTCTTTATGTTTGTCGATCTAAAGGGTTATTTTCTCAGGTGTGATTGTGAGACATTTGTTCCAGCAGTTTGTTCCACAGGTAATGTGATCCGTTTAATCCAGTCTTGTGAAGCAGACGTTAATTGCTTCCCAGCCTCCAGCTCTTTCGCTGAAACAAAACAGGAAGTATTGAGTTCATATGGTTGTCCACTCATGCTGCCGTATTGTTAGTAGGATAATGCGAGTGTGGAAACAAGGACAATGGAGTTGTTTTACCCTGCCCTGTACCCACCATTCACTGTAATGCTACCTTGTGCAGAACTAGCAAGAGAAGTTTGTGTGCCAGCTCTATGTAAAGATGGAGATTTCTGTGTCACTGTATGATGTTACCTGCTTACGTAAGAATTGAATCGCCTTTATTTGTGCTTTTTCACAACCAGACACCATGAGCTTTGAGTGAAGTTCGTAGTTAAAGTCAGAGGGCTGATTTGACTGCTGCTCTCTTGAAGTCTGGCTACTTCCCCGTTCCTCCTTTTTCAAAATCAAAAACAAGCACAGAAGTTGCATGGATGAGCTCTTGTTGATATATTGGATAGCCTGCATTTTAATTCTGTTAATGCATGATGTTAAGCTAAATCCTGCTTCAGGCTAAAAGGTCAGATTTCCACAGCAAACTGCACTAAAAGACTTAAGTAAGCTGCAATCACTTTACCCACAAAATTATTTTAATTGCTCAGAAAAGGTGTTGTAGACCGCAGAATAGTTACAAGTTACGTCTTTTATGGTTTTGAATAGTAAAACACAGGCCAAAGTATCTACATGCATTTATATACATTTACAGACACCCTTTGTGATGCTTCATATCTTATTCATATCCCACTTCGATAGCTGCGTGTCAACACGTAGGCTGACACTCTGCATTGGTGACTCGCTGCCCTCCTTTCCTAAAATAAAACCTGAGACACAAGAGGCCAAATCTGGTGCTCACTTTGCGACTGGTGGGGTGGAGCCGGGCAGAAAGAGAAGGGAAATTTGAAGCCCAGTGTCTGGACTGTGGACCCAGTCATCATAACTTGGCTGTCAAATTCCTTGAATGTACATCCAGCTTTTTTTTTTTTTTAATGAATGAATATGGATAAAATGGAAAGATATATGAAAGCCTGAGTTGTACACATTTGAGGTGAAAATAAGTTTCATTTTCGAATGGTAGTTCATTTTTGAAATGCAGACAAGCTGATGTGGGTATAAAGAGTCTGAATAAAATATATAATGTAGTCCCCTCTTGAGAAAGCCCTCTACTCCACCAAACTTGGTGAGGTAGCGCTTGAGAGATCTGAGAATCTCAATCATTGGGACTTAACGAAAGAAATAAACACTTCAGACTGAGGCACGTTGTGATTTCTGTCACACAACATCACAAGACAGAAAAGCTGGTGTCACCTCTACAGTGCCCGTTCTTCTGCCTCTCACTCAGTTTGACAGCTACAACACAATCATTCGTGCACCAACAGTTAAACACACACATACCAGTAAGGACGTTTTTTTAAAAGCAGTTTTCTTCTGGTTCAGCTGCAGTGCACGATGCCTTATTTCACTTCTTCATTTCACTCTAGGGAAATAAATGTAGCGAATCACAGGTTTAACATGTGACATGAAAATGATTCTCAGTAAGGTTCTGCTTGATTTGTGGAAGTGCATTTTATAGCCACAGATCCATGAGTCCATTTACTTGATGAGATGGTGGTCGCACTGCACACGAGTGCAATGCATCACACCCCCTGCAGCATAAGGCACTCTCTTCTAACATTTATATCCTAAAGATACATGTTTTAAAAATAATAGGCTAATGGTAATGTTTGTGAATTTGAATTTATGATGTCTGCATAAAATAGACTTTGTTTTTTAATGTTAAAAAACTAAATTGAGTGTGCTTTATAGAACAGGAACAAATAATAGAAACAAGTAATTACTCTGGGTGAAATAAGTTCATGTGCTAGACTGTCACAGACAGTTGTACACACTTACAGCCAACCCCATGATTTGTAAAACTGAAATCTGAATTGTCTTAATAAAATTCTGTATTCAAGTAAATTTATTGGCCTGCACATATTGTAACAACATATATTGATTTTCATTTTGCTGATGGCTTTTATTTGATGAAAATCAAAGGTATAATTTCTTATGAATAAATGACCATATTGACAGAAGCACTGTATAGATAGATAGTTAGAATTATAAAGGTAAAAAGTGATTGCGTTAATTGTGTTTCTTTGTAAATATACACGATATTGTAGTGATTACATATGGAGCTTTGTGGCATTTACATAACAGCTATGATAATAAAATGTGCTACTTCCTACTTCGAATAACTGAGTAACAGTGATTTAATGTAATAGGTCTTTGTTTTCCTCAAGTTGGAATGCACCTCATCCTCTGATGTCTGGTCAGGTCACCTTGCTCTTCACTGACAGAAATATCATTGCACACAGGGAGTATGAATGGCAGCCGGTCCCTTGAGAAAAGATGTTTCTTCAAACCTTATTCATATGGTCAGTCCTATAATACACATAAACTGTGTGGTCAAGTATAAAATTATACTTGAGGTAGATGGTTTCTATGCATGGATTACACCACAATAAATTGTGACGATTCATCCTGTTAAAATGAGGCTCTGCCATGTCAAAGTGACAGTCCAGCACCTCCCCCAGTCAAATTAATCCTATTCAAAATGATGCAATGTGCATCCAGTGTTTGCTACGTGTACTACGTTATACATGTTACATAATGTGGGGTCATACAGCTGAAGGCGAGCGACTGTCACGACTCTGCTAGGAAGGAGGTTGGGGTAAGAGAGGGGGGAAGGGCTGCGTGTCCCCCTGTGCTGTGCTGCATACACCACACATATGTCCAGTGACCAGGTGCTGCGGCTGAGCCCCGTCCACTGCAAATATGTACTGCACATGTGTAGGACAGTGCCAAGAGATGCTCGGAGACGGTGAAAGGAGGAATGTGTGTCTGTAGAATGCTGTGTCACTGGAGATCTCCGCATAGACTCTCCTCAGCACCCTCCCTTCTCTGTCCTCTGCCACATATTCGCCTCCCACTAAATCAAATTGCTGCCAGTGCAACGGTGTTGTGAGGGGACGCCGTCCAACCACTGGATGGGATGTCTCTGTTCTCTGTCCTTGTGCGTGGGTCTGCTTCAGGTCGTCCTTTTGTGTCGAGCATAGCCGGCGTGCAGCTATTAGCACATAGTGTGCGCTCGGGAAAGAGCCACCGCGTACTGCGGTTGATGTCAGATGGTGCATGCATGGCAGTCGGAGCATCTTCTGGTTGCCAGCGGTACACTCTGAGCTTTGCCGCCTCGTTGCTGGGCGAGAAGCATATTTATGAGGAGATGTCGGTGAAGGGTGAACAAGGAGGGAGTGGGGGAGGAGTAAGGGATGAGAGGGAGACAGGGAGAAATGTGAGCATGTGAATGTGAGAGAGGGAGGTAGATGCGCATGCAGAGGGTGGAGCTTAGCATCAGGCAGTTCCCTCTGTCTTCCTTTCTCTCCTGCTCTCTCTTCTCGCAGTTTCCCACCCCCCCTCCCACCCCCATTTGGAAGGGCACATCTGCAGTCATTTCATCACTTTAGCTTTTTCCAGAGCTCTAACTCAGCTGATCGCTTGGACTGCTGCTCTTGTTTGTACCTTTATGGACTATCCTCCCTCTCTCAGCAGTGCAACAGGGGCTGACTTCAGACACCGGCGTGCTCTCTCTCCCCACTCTGGGAGCAGTGGGGGGGGTGGGGTGGGTTCCCGAATGAGAGCCGGGACCGGCGTGTTGTCCCACACTACCTCTTGAGAAGGGGGGACAGGCAGAAGGTGGAGGGGGGGGAGTGGAGCGGTCGGCAGAGGGGTTTGGAGTGGACAAGGGGAGGAGAGGCTCCGGCTGGGAGAAGAATGGTTATGCCGGCTCCTCGTGCTCTGGTCGTGCTGCTGCTCTGTAGGCTGTGTGTCATTCAGGCACAGCCCTGCCTCTACTCGACATGAGCCTCGCAGGAAGGGTGTCCTGCTCCATGCTCAACTGCTTTGTAAGTCCTAAGGATTTTATTTGGGTGCTAGTTTATTGTTTGTCTGGTTTCTGATGGGTGTGTATCAAAAACCCTCCCCTCCCCAACTCCTGCTTGTGTGTGCTTGCCGGCCAATCAGTAGGGGGCGGGGGGAGGGGGGGTCGGGGTGGCGGTGTTGGTCGACACACGTGAGCGCTGCGGTTATTAGTTAGCAACCAACACTGACTCCACACACCACATGGAAATAATTCAATTACCTCAGTGTCTTCTCACGCGTGTAGCGATGAGAGGTACTTTATAACTCTGATTGCTCACCTCTGTTGTATAATAGGCTCCGAGATGCCAGTATGTTGACTGGCAGGGAGGAGAGAGACGGCCTGTCAGGAGTAAGACATGCAGGGATCGAGCACATTGTGCAGTCACTGTTGCAGCCTCAGAGCGGGGAAGTGTGTTCACCGCAGTGGAGGATCTGCATTGAGCAGTTTGTTATTGAGATGTACAGAGGATGAAGGACAAGGGCTGAAGTAGAACAGGTGTTCTCTTAGTTTCTGTCTTGAGTGGTGAAACGGTTTAGGAACATCATGTGGTGGTCTTGAACAAGTCTGTTTTCCAACTGAACACTAATTTCTCTCACATTCACCCATCTCATATTGTCGGTTCATTGATTGTAATGATGGACTTTCAAAACTTGATGAATCCATCAGATCTTTGTATTATTCATTCTTCAATTTAATGCAAAACAATGCAATTAAATCCATAATAGGGCTGTACCTCAGTCATTCTGTTATCAGTTTATCTGCCAATGATTTCCTCAATCAATTAATTGTCTTACCTATCTGGAATATTGGAAAACAGCAGGAAAATGTCTTTACTTTACTTTTGGATTATAAGTGGTGCGGCTTTGTAGCTTTCCAAAGTCGTACTAAAATGTTTTGAAAGATTTGGCGTGTACCACATACCATTGGTCCAAGGTCAGTTAGCACAACCAGAATTAATACATAAGGCGCCCCGGATTATGAGCCGCGGTGTTGATTTTTTAAAAAATTGAAGGATTTTAAGTGTACCTTAAAAAAAATACGGTATTTGTTTGATGAATTTGACAAAATCATTTAACTTCAACTTGTTAGAATGCAAAGTTCCTCAAAGAAACAAAACAAAGTATTGAGTTCAAAGAACCTGGAACAATATTATTTGAATTTTTTGCAAGAAAAGTCAGTTAAATGATTAGTAGGTCAAAATAGTTGCGTATTAGTTTTCTAAACACTTGTCAATTAATCGACAAATCGTTGTAACACTGTGAGGGTGTACTTTGGCACAATGACGTTTTCTGCTCAATGTTAATATGCTAAAGTTTATTAGGTATTAGGTAATATATACCATGTTCAGCATCTTGGTTTAGTTTGTTAGCATGCTAAACACAAAGTACAGCTGAGGTTTATGGGGATGTCATCTATTTAGCAGGTAAATGGTCATAAATCAAAAGTGAAACTTGAATTTAAATTTTATAATGGCGCTAGATGGCAAGTTAAGCGATCACCAAGTGATGCTGTTCATCCTGAGTAATACATGAATATGTATCACAGCAAATATCCATCTAGTTGAGATATTTCTCTCAAAAGCACAAATATTCTCATGGTGACACTGGAGGAAAAATAAAAGTCATTGAGGTTCAATCCATCATCTGGCAGCTAGGAATTTGTATACAACTTCTAGTAGGTGTTGATATATACTGTTGTTTACTAGAGACATTGGGATTCAAAGTTATTTGGGGACTATGAAAATCTGTTAAAAAAAACAACACCAAAAAAAAAAAAACAGAAGTTGCACTAAATGGAAATCAGTTCAATTAATACAGCAACAGCATTAGAAATCAATGTCTGGTACTGCACTGAACCAGTTCATTCTTTGCGTCTTAGCATTTAATGTTGTGATTCTAACATCACAACATTTTCGAATGCAGCAGATGTTAAACTTCATTATCATTCCTTTCCCAGAGAAAGTAATGTTCATTAAGTTTCCAGTGGATCAGGAAGGACACAGTTGCTGGTTCCTCTTCTCATGTCATTGTGACCACACATGGTCAGGGTCTTACACAATTTATGACCTCTCTTTAATATGTCTGTGGTGCAGCTGAGTCGGCACTTCTTCTGCGTCAGTGTCTGTATAATTTAGTATCCACGTCCTCTGTTACTTAAGTCTGCCAATCTTCTCCTGTGGAAGAGGGCCTGTGCTAAGTTTTCATCATCATGACCATTGTTGTGATCCAGCGGATCCAATGGAAAAAAACATCTCCAGTTACAGTTTCTTCTGTCACCAATCTCTCATGTTTATCTCCCTCAGCGATATGTTGTCTCCACCAAATGGAACTATAAAAAGCTTAATTGAATTGGTTAAGATTTTTCCACGACTCAGATCCTATTATACCCACTAGCAAAATGAATCAAGGGTGTAAGTAGAGCCAAAAGCTTTTTGGGGATGTGCTATCGGCTGTATCCCTTCTTGTACCCCCTTGGTACCTATGATGAGTCTGGTTTTGGGTTTTAACACTCTGCCTGACATCAAGGACAAGAGGAACAACATGAGGCACAGACATTTTTTACTGAGAATCATAGCATTTAAATAAGAGGATAACTGGCACTTAACCGGCATTTGGTGCAATTTTCTCATGACCTGTTGCCTTACATCTTTATCTGTACCTGCACAAAGATCAAGTATTTCTCTTAATGACGTGTTTGTGTGCTCCTCATGCTGATATTTTGAGACGGCTTCTATTGTCAACCAGAGCATTTACATTTGCTACATGCTCCTTTATGTGTCTTGAACATACCTGCACGGAAAGGTCTGTTCACTTCTCCATGTGCTACAAAGTGTTGTTCCAACTTCGTATGTTTCAGAAGAGTCCTGCTTACTTATAGAAAACGCTCCCCTGCCTTGTTTCATCAGTTCTTGGAGCAGAGCCCAGTCATAAGGCTAAAACGGGAGTGATCATTTAGAACATGGCAGACTATGAAATATTAACACAGTTGGAGAGAGGACAGGGAGAAATAGAAGTGCATCTGAAAAGATTCGTCATACTCTGTCATCCTTGATCTTGACCTATTACCCAGCCAGCACTGCCCAACTCGACTCTCAGAAAAAGTACCCGTGCCTTAATTGTTTTTCATTTCATATTCATTTTCACTGTCTTTGCATCCCTTTTGTCCATCCACCCTTATCCTTCTTAACTCCCCGACACCTCATTTGAGGAGGCTCTCCACACTTTGGATAATGTTCCACATCATGTCTGCCTCGTGCATTACGTTGAAAACAGCACATAACTGGAGACTTAAAAGCAGACACATAAATACACGTTCCCCACATATTTAGGAGGTCACCTCTGCCTCATGTAGTGACTCTCTAATCTGCACAACTCTAGGACAAAACCTCAGCCAGATTAAATAAATAATCTGGTGAGTAACGGCCGCAAAATTGTTTCCAAAAGCTTTAGAGAGAAAGGGACTCTAAAAAGAGGTTGTTGTATCCATGGCAACCAGACACTTATTCATGAAGACTGTGCCAGTGTCTTTTTCACTCTCTCTACCTATTCTACCTGTGTTCATTGCTCATTTTTTCATTCACACGTGCAGAAATATCTGGAAGACCATTTTTTCACACATGCTTTCCAGACAATTAAATCCTTTTTTTAGTGCATTAAAAATGAGCCATTTTTACCTCCACACACACAGTATTTACCTGCTATGTTAGGGCTGTCTAGTCAGCTGCTCACTGATACTATCACTGTTATGGCAATACATGTTATCAAGACATTACACGTGTTATCAACTCTGACATTAATATCGGAGAGATACGTGGAGGCGGATGTGTGTATGTGCGCATGCCTGTCAGCTCCAGCTTTTTGATTGCTGGTTGGACCAAGGTGGGGGAGGGTGCGCAGGCTCACAGCAGTGACGAAGCAAAAACGTGTCAGGCACAGGACAAGCTGTGCTCCATCTTTGTGAGTCGGTTGGAAGTGAGAGCATTTCTCTTTTCCTTTTTAATCTTCTGTAAGCTGATTGTCTGTCTGGTTGTGGACACAATGCAGTGGACCAAATGTTAGAAAAAAGTGCTTCACTGCGTGTGTTTGTCTGTAAATATAATGGCAGAGTTTTAAGCTCCGTCTTGATTAAGCGTTTTCTGCCGTGCAAAGGGACTTAGGAAGCTGAAATATCAAGGTTGTCTGCAGGAGGGGTTTCACTTGCTGCAGGTCTTTATCCAAGCCCTGTCTGTGCTCTAATGTTGCCCGGCCTATGTTTGACTCTTCTTTTCTGTCTTTTTAAGTCCTTTTTGGTAAACTGAATTGTGGTATCTTCATTCCGATGTTTGTAAAGTATGTTTACCACCCATCCATCAGTATACAGCAGTCTGTATACAGCCCTTGGTGTGGAGTTATGGAGCAAAACAACATCTACACAACATTTAGTCAGCAGTTTTTGCCTTTTAAAGTACACTGTGTTCCTGCAGGCCTCTCCACAGGAGTGCAACGTCAGGGCTGCTCCATAAGAGAATTGAGTAAACGGTGCCAAGCATCTTCCAGGTATTGCTGCACAAGACATATAGGAACCAAGGGAATGGATTTTTGTGTGAGTGTGCGTGTGTGTGTGTGAAGATTGAATGCATGTTCCTTTCAGTTGATTTGCATTGAATTTCTTAGGAGTAGGTACTATATGATGGCTTCTCCAGTAATTTATGTTGGCTGTCTGGCACGGCACAGTAATCTTTATGCCCTTTAAAAAAAAAGAAAAGCAAAGTCTGTGCCTGGATGGCAAGCTGCTGGTTCAGACTGCCCAGCAACAGTGTGTGAGCTCAACCTGTAATGACCTGACCCTCGCAGGATGCCTCTGACTGATGGCCACTGTCATAGTTCACCCATTCTCAGGTGAAAATAAGTTAGATTGATGATGCACAGCTGCCTCATCAGTCTGATGCCTGAAGGCTGACTCAGGTCAGAGGTCAAGAGATGAGATGGGTTGCTTTGTGGAGGGATTTGGAGGAGTTCAGACAAGTTTACTCATCTGAAATCGAAGCTCTTGTCGACTCTTGTATCAGTAGTGGTGTGTTTTAGACACCAGAGTTTGAGCTTTAAATGCAGTGTTTCACAGTGCTTTGGTGGAATGTTTTCTAAGTGAGATTTGTTTAGGTAAGCCTTCGAGCTGAAATCGAGTCAGAGATACCAGGAATTTCTGACAGCAACAATAACTCCCACTTTGTGAAGAACTACGAAGTGTGAACAACACGGTTAACAACAAGGCAGCAGAGGCACCGGTACCGACAGCTACATGAATATAAAATCTGTTAACGGTAAAGCAATTGAGTCGACTAATTTAAAAGGACATACACTGCTTGTATCTGCTTTTTCATGTTTATTAACTGTGACAAGCATGTAACACAGCAGAAGTAGTTAATGTAGGCTATTTATCTAATACAACTACAAGGCTGCATAACAACATAATTTGGAAGTAATGGTAGTAATATCAGCAAATACTTAACAGTGGAGCATCTTTCAAGGGTTGTAGACATCTCAGTGCAACACAGACTTGACACCCACCTCCATGGATGCCATCAGCACTGTCATTTATTACAATATATGATATAGAAGTGGCAGGTAGACGGACTTTGTGCAATGACCCATAAATCTCACCCACACAGATTCCCTATACCTCTACTAAGCCTTTAGTACAAACTCTGCATCAGCACAGGATCCTCCACCTAAGGACGTCTATCTCTGTATTCTGTGTCCTCCCTAGGCTGAGACATAGGACTGGGACAACTGATTGTTTTCACTAGTGATTCATTTTCCAGTTATCTAAATATTTTCTTAAATGATTGTCTCGATCATGTATTATGTTTGAAATATTAGAAATTAAATAGATAAAAAAAATTTTGGTCCTCAGATTCTCCCAACACAAATCACATGCAAAAGATAATGAGTTTACTTTTAAGTGTAAAAAAGCATAAAATCCGTTAAAATCCATATATTGATTCTTTTTTTTTCTTTTCATTTTTGCTTGAACATGACAATTATTGCGATCTCTATGTCTTTGAAATCATAAGGTGACGAGTTGGTGACTTGTAGAGGACGGGTTATCACTGTAGGAACACTATCTCCATCTGTCACCAGATAGCTCAATGGGTGTTACGCTTATCATGTGGTTTAATCACTGCTTGGACCTTTGGATGACAGACGTAATGAGTGTAAACATGGCAGGAGGTCTGCATGGTGAGACATCGGGGGGTTTCCTGCTATCACATATGAGATTCTGCTGTGCATTTGTCATTGGGCACAAGCGAGAGACCAAGTGAAGTGAGTTGTTGTAGTCCGCTGAAAAAATAAAAAAACCTGCAGGGACTACACTCGGCCTTCACCTGGTCCCCCTTCAGGACTCTGTTTCTGTTTTCAATAAGGAACACCATTGACATATGGCCGCACTGAGATGGAGAAGCCAAATCCTGCAGAGTAGTAAAGGAAGCATTGTTGAGGCAGCTAGAAACCAAACTGGGTTCATCCTCAGTCACTGCAGAAATGACAGAGAGAGGCTGGATGTGGAGGAGTTAAAGCCACGATCACAAACCTGCATAATGTTCAAGTCACGCACACAAGGAGCAGAGTTCCTCTCTGCGCCATGTAAACATCACACCATAAACCTAAAATAGTTTTTTACAAATGGCTGAAAAACTATAAAGGTCATTGGCATGTTCCTCAATTTCATCATTTGATTAGTTTCTACCTTTTTGTGTTCAGCGACTGGAGCGTGACCTACATCTGCAGAAAGTGAGAGGGACACTGGCTCTCCAAGCTGCAAGGACAGGGTTGACAGCCCTCTTTGTTCCTCTCTTGTTCTCATCTCTGCTGCTTCTGGAGGTGTTGCCGTCTAATTTTAGCCAGCCATTATAACAGGTGTGCACTTGATAGGACTGCATTTAGATGTCTGATTTATGAGCAACCTTAGATATGTTATCTACCCGGTGATTTTATATGGTCAGACATTTGGTTATTGAGTGTCAAAAGTGAACCGAGCAAAGATTTTTTTTTTTTTCCTTTTTTTAACTAAGACCACGGTCTCTGTGCATGCTCAGCTGTATGAAATGCTTAACTAAGTCTCAGTATCTCTGTTTGAACAAGGCTGTACCACCTAGTCCCAAAGTCTACAGGTTTTTGATATCTGATGCCCAGTACTGTCCGTCATTTACACATGCAATAACGGCACTGGCTGTGCCAAAGCAAACGGAATATAAATGTGCAAAAGTTCTTCCCTCAGCATTATTATTAATCAATCAGGGGACACTGCCTGTCAAGATTGAGTCATAAACATTTTAAAATAGCCTTGTTGGCTTCAAACAAGGTCAGATGTCCCATATTTAAAGGGAATTTAGGATCTCTCATAGTCAATATTTAATCTCCCACGTGATGCCTGTGAACTAGATGGTGGGGATTGTGAAATTCCACCTGGCATACATCTTACATGAGAAGCTAACCACCCTGATAAATGTGTAGTAAAAGAACTCAGAGAATATTAACTTTGGGTTTGTTAGGGAAAGATGTTTTTTTGTGATGACCTTTCTGCTGTTTTTTATCATGGGTTGACATTACCATTAATAAACAGTGCTGTGCCGCAGGTTTAATGTGTGTTTTTTTGTGGTTTTTGTATGTTGTTTTTTTGTACTTATCTTTATGTAGTGTTCCAGCCTAAATGAAGACAGTGTTTGTCTGACGACCTCTGCATTGTGTTTGTGTTTGGCAGGGTGAAGAAGGGCCTCCCAGTCTGGAGTATATCAAGGCCAAGGACCTGTTCCCCCAGAAGGAGCTGGTGAAGGAGGATGAAAGCCTTCAGGTGAGCTGAATTCTGAATCAGTGAATTTCAATCAACCTTCGACAGCTACTACTGTGAGAGCAGAGTCCCATCTGCTGTGACATCGAGCCCTACGCCTCTGTGGAGGAGCTGGTGAAAACACCAAGTATGGCACTTCCCGATTATGACCTCATCTTCAATCTTTGCTCCTGGCATGGCACCAAATGTTCCTCTGAAACTGATGAAGCTTGGGTCGCCACTTTGCAGAGTGTGATTGCCAGATATTACTGCAAGAGTGACAGCTAGGAAGGCTCAGGGCCAGGCACTGAAGGAGGGATGATGACACCGGCCTGGAAGAGCCCTTTTTTGTTTTT
>JAOXYL010000078.1:4880586-4896251 GCA_028564955.1 Terapon puta
GTCTGTATGTCTGTTATTCCAAGTGCATTAGATGACAGTAAGAAACACTATTATTGGCTCAGTGTCCAGTTGAAATGATAATTTCATAGCTTTTGTTCAACCTCTTTACATTCAGCAAATACTTTATTTTTAGAAATCCATCTCTGTTGTAAAGCTGCATCCCACACTGTTCTTCAAAAAAGCAGAAGATAAAGAGCAGGACTTTTAGGTCACCGAAGTGAGAGGGAGTTGTAAGTCTATTCCGCAATGAAGATGCCAGTAGCAAAATTTGTGATGAGCAACTTGTGCGGTGCCCTCTGTGGTGTTGAGTTTGTGCTCTCTGGCTGTCTGGTTGTTAATGGAGCTGAGCATCACGTGTCTGAGGAACTGGACAAAAGGAAGGTGGAGGGATTTGCCCAGCCTCAGGTTACTATCTACTGTCATTTCTGTGTTTGTGGTTTTCAGTTGAAGTATGTTTCCACTTGAATTGTACTGAACTGCAGACTGTATCAACTCTTTGAAAAATTGGGTTTATTATTCTTATACTGATCTTGAAGGGTTGGGCGTAAAATGACTTTTTGTGTCAGAAGTTGTACATTTCTATATTTCTTGCTAAGCAATATGACTGGAGTGTATGAGGCTGCATCTTAACCTGAGGAAACACAGGGCTGTATCAGTACTAAATAATGTCTTCACTGTAGACACCTTGCAACACTTTCTATGTTTGTGCACTCTTTACTTCCCCTCCCCCCACATTCATACATGCAGCCACTCATTGTGTCTCTACTTTTGCATGTTTCTGTGTGTGCAGGCACTCCCATGATAGCTTCAGTGACAGCTGATGTCTTTTACCACAGCTTTCCTGGAGGCAAATTACAGGCATTCCCCACCCCACCGCATTTAATACCCCGCTGCCTTTGCTCCTGTGTGCGTGCAAGCCGTGCTGCTGCATGCTTGCAGTTGTGTGTACACACGTGCTTGTCCTCACAAGCAGACTGCCTGAACCGGAAGTCACGACTCGCAAGTCAGAGAGTGTTATTCACGAGTCTCTCTGTGCTCTCTTTCTCTCTCTCTCTCTCTCTCTTTTTAATCTTTCTGCTGCTGAAGGCTTCATAGAGGAAACGTGACACAGTATCTTCTGCTGCATTTGCTGCCTGCCAGTGACTCATGCACCTACTTTTGGAGCACAGCTTGTTTAGTGCAGCTCCCAGTCTGTACGGCATGTTAACTACAGCACTCTCAGCTGGACATGTTGTTGTCAGAAGCCGCACGTCCTCATTTCAGCCATTTCAGATGCTGCTGAGGAGATATTTAATGCAAATTGGCTACATCCCCTGACTCATGACAAAAATAACTCTTCATATTAGCCTTTCCCTTTTTCCTCTCCTGTTGTGTATAGTAACACTGTATCTACAGCAGTCAGAGTTTTCGACTTTGTGTGGTGTTTGTGTGCCTGTCACTTTAAAGTCGGTTGCAGCTGAAACATTTCCAAATGCATGCAAAATTCTAGAGTGGGATTTCAGTTCTTCCATATTTTTTCCCTGTACGTGTTGCCAGGGGGCCTGCTGCCTATATTTGGCTCTGATGGTGTCTGAGTGCAGAGTACTACGTGCTCCATTTCCCAGGTTAAGCTGTGCTCTTTCCCTCATCATGCTTCCTGTCCCAGCTCATGCATGCTTTTTCAGTCCGATGAAGGACAGCAGGTGCAGCAATAAATGTCAGGGGTTTAATCTTTTTTTTTTTTTTTTTTTCTCTGGACCAACAGCCATTGACAGTCTGATGCACTGATGATTTTTGCTAGTTGACATTATTCCTTTAAAAAATAAAAAAGTCTTGTTTTGTTTTTGTCATAAGAGGTAAAGAAGATAAAAACATAGGCAACTGAGTAGATGTTGACTTGTGTTTCTGGGTTTGTCAGTCACAGAGCTGTATGCTCTAACTAAGGCTGTGCTTTTAACCGTGTTGGCTAATGTTGTTTCAAGTAAGCCTGATTTTCTGACATCTTACCATAATCCCCCATCTGCCCTGCTGCATGTCCTCTTTTAACATGCACCAGTGGGTCCTCCTCTGCGTGACTCAGCAGTGCATGCTAATGCAGAATGAGGTAATGTTGTCTCCAAGCAACACTGTTGTCCTCACTACCAGCAACCGAACAACGAGACCTGAGTCCCAATTTGCGGTCCCCAGTGACTATGATTATGTTAAAGCAACCTGAACTAACATCAGGGGATCACTCAAAAGTGATGAGTAAGAGAAACTCAAGTGTGTTGAGGTCATGTAAATGAGGAATGAGTTTGGCGTAACACAATCCTCAATTTGTCACAGGAGAGAGAGTGATGTCCGAGCAGTAATATATCTCCCAGCAGATTTTACTCTTTCATATTAGCCAAATGGTTTTATGCAAGGAGCGAATTTCATCTATGTGGTTTAATATCACTGCTTAAATCCTTCTGATCTACAGCAGTCTTCAAAGGTCTTATGGTTAACCATCATCGCTTTTTTAAAGTCCCTCGAAAACACAGCGACGCTCAAAAAAGGAACTTCTGTAAACGGTGTAATAAAATTTACCAGAGTATCAGGATAAAATCGACTCTTTCTCTTAAAGTGGCTGGAGGCTCCCATCTTCATATGATCTGAGACATCGTTTTCAGGAGTTGGCAACTGTTGCTGTGTGTCTCTTCCACGTGGTTGGCTTTTAAAGCTAATGCCCTGAAATGAAAAATGTTTTCTGTTAACCTCTCTTGAGAACCAATTATCTTAATGTAGGGGTCCCGTTGCAGCCAAAGCCTGGACTTGGCTGTGCCTGTAATAAAATGGGTACAAGTAAGAATTTTAATGGACAGTTTGGGATCCCTCACTGTACTGTCAGCCCCGGTGCAGACAGTCTCCCTCCTAGCCCTGCCTCTCGTCTGCCTGCTCATTCAGGCTTACCAACAAGCCCTCTGTGCTCACAAAGGTCCCTCTGTAAAGCTACTATGTGCTAATTGGACAGCTACACATGCACAGTGTAGCTGTCCCCCTTTTTGTCATTGCGAGTTTAGAGTTTAGTAGGCAGGACGGTGCATTCGTGAACTTTGCCTGTTTGTTTAGTCGGACAGATACATTAGATAGTGTAGATAGGTTTTTCTGCAAGATCTTTTTTCTTTTTTTTGCTGTACAAAAACGTACCTGTTAATATCCCACACACATCCATGCCACCCTCAGAGTGATTTTTTTTTTATATATATATAATTTTTTGGTGGGTGTTACCCCTTTATTATTATTGGCAGGACAGCTGAGAGAGATAGGGGAGGGATGACTTGCAGTAAATGGCCCCAGACAGGAACTGAACACAGGGCTGCTGCGTACATGGGCATGTGCTCTACCCACTGATCCACCTGTGCACCAAGAATGAATATTTTTTGATAACTTTGGTGATGCCTTAACTTTTCCATCTGCCACCATGATCAGGTCAAAACATACAGTACTTTGGTTTACAACTAAGTACCCGGTCATCAGCCAGCAAATTTATAAATTAATAAAAATGAGCACATGCCAAGCTTAGATGAAAAGTCTGAACATAACCTGCAACAACATGTTAGCATTACCATATTAGCATTTACCTCCAAGCAGCCCTCCAAGTGGGGCCCCACAGTGCAGCTAGCATGGCTGTAGACAAGTCTGTTTATATGAAGATCTTCAATAATTCGAACCAGCGTGGAGAACACGGAGAGAGCAGCTTTATAAATAGAAATGTGGATGTTATGATTATACTGCCAGTAGACATAATAAAGCCCGACAATAAGCAGGTGTGGTGTCGGTGTCGTGTTTTTGCTGCTTGCCCCTTAAACAGTCTGCTTGCTTTGTGTCTCTACAGGTGCCATTCCCAGTTCTTCAGGGGGAAGGGGTGGAATATCTTGGCCATGCCGATGAAGCCATCATTGCCATTTCTAACTACAGGCTCCACATCAAGTTCAAGGACTCTGTCATCAATGTGAGTGCACGTCACAGACAATAAACACGGAGAACCGCAAGTTTCACTCCAGTCCAGATGGCACGAGAATCTACGAGATCTCTGCTGCCGTGCTATGCTGCTGCACAGGCCAATACCAGGAGAGAGGAGGCCGTAATGTGGAGTTTGGACATTCATCGGCTTTTCCCCTTTCCCCCATATAAATTTTATAAACGCATAATTGTGCTATTAAGGCAAATAAACCCACTGGTATTCTGCATGGGGTACACGTAAAGTAGTTTTAATCATATTCTAGCGTAGTTGGCGTGAAGCTGTTTGTATCAGGGTTGTACCACAGGAGCGGCGGACTCTCAGATCTTCAGTCAGGAGAGGTTTAACGTGACATCCAGGCTCCAAACTGGCACTGATATCCACCAGCTCGCTCCTGCTGACGTCAGGCCTTGCTCAAACACAAACAGGCCAATTGTTTGCATTCACTGGCAGCGAAATTCCTCCTCCTTCCCAAATCCCTGTCATCTTTTCCAGAAGGACCCGGCTTCTGGAAAAGATGACAGGGGTTTGAAGAGGAGGAGGTGGTGAGGAAAGTCACCAGGATGTTTTGGAAGCCTCATTAGCTTGACTTGCTTCAGCGGGGGAGAATCAGATTAATGCACAAATGTCACCCATCCTTATCAAACTGGTCTCTGATTGGGCAGAGTCCTGCCTTGACCCCAGCAGCTCAGGATGAACTCTGTATGAATGGCAACAAGCCACACAACCTCTCACCCACACACACACACCCCCCTTCACAACTCCTCCCCCTACTTCTACGCTGTTTTCTTGCCCTTTGCTCCCGTCTATGTTTGTCTTTCTCTCCATGATTTCCATTTGGCTCGGTCATGTGTTGCAAGTAGCGCACTTCGTGATCCACTCAGTTATCTCTCATCTTTCAACCTCTTTGATGTTTTCTTTCCTTTTAACTCTTCATTTCCTTTTGTCTCCTGAATTCTTTTGGTTTAATAGTTTTTCCATTTCCTCCTGTCTTGTGTCTCCCTTCCCTCCCTTCTCTCTCTCTTTGTGTGCTCCATGGTGTCACTGTGTTTTAGACCTACCCAGGTGTGGACAATGAAATATCTGTGAGTACCAAATGATAAAGCACCGCCCTCTGCCACAGTCTAGACAGCATAAGTCATCCAGCTCTTTTTCACTTTGAACAATTACAGTGCACTGAGGATAAATTGTAATTTACAATGAGCTTAGTGGCAACACTAGAGCACCCTGCAAAATAAGTGCAGTGCCTTGTGCTGGCTGACCTTGACGCTCACTAAAAAAATAAAAAACAAGCACTTTTTGGACTATGTGGCATTGAATAGTATTTTCCATTCATACAAGGTGCCCAAAATGCTGTTTCATAAAGGTCTGACCAAAAGTGAATTTGTGTGGGTGATTCTGCTTATTTTAGCAGCGCCTCTGCTAACACCTCAGTCCACAGGATAAATGAAGAGCTTAGAAATGGACAATCCTAGGTTTATAGTTTTTAGCTTTTAGTTAGTTTCATAATGGGTACGGAGACTAAGATGAAATACTGCAGAGGCCTTCTTCTCCTCTGCAGTGAAGTTAAAGCTGCACTATGTGTATCTAACCTGGATTCAGTCTGTACTAGGCCAGAGGGTGGTAACCTCTTTGCAGATGTGCTGTCCTCTCTGACAGTAGACCATTAGGCTGATCACACGCGCTCTCTGTCTCCCCCTACAGGTGCCTCTCAGGCTGATAGAGAGTGTGGAGAGCAGAGATATGTTCCAGCTGCACATCATCTGCAAAGACTCCAAAGTTGTCAGGTAAGGAGAGCAGCTCGCTCACACACTGATACGCATCACACTAACCCTGCAGGCAGACTGACACTCTTATCAAGCTGAGTGAATACAGTACGTTGGTGTCGTACCCATTTAAATGAATAATGCAATAGTTCAGTTCTCTCTGGCCATGAGGAGGAATTTATATCACACAGTACCACTCCTAACCACTAATCAATACTTCCAAGTTTTAATATAGTTGTTATAGCTCTTAGAGAAGTAATAAAACAATGTTAACACGATTCCAGTGCTATTCTAGTCTCTCCATCCTTTCTTGTCCTCCTGCATTACTTAATAACATTAATGATGTTATCTGGACTTTTTTTTAGCCAGAGGATTCAGCGTAGCATTTGTTAAACTGGAGCTGTTGAATTTGATTGTTTCATTGCAGTTTTGATTGCTACACTTCCATTTGCCAACATCAGACAGATGGCAAATATATAACTACCAGTAAGCATGCTTAAAAACAGTTTCATCAGGTGGGGGTGGAGACTAAGCCCGGCTTGTATTTCACGGCAGACTGAAATTCTCATCTGTTCATGGACATCTGTAAAGTTCAAAGTGGAGACTTCAGATTCTCAGCAGCAGATGTGCCAGCGGCGTCTTGGTTCCTCATCATTAAGCAGCCATGTTATTATCCCTGTTTAAGGGCTGGAAAATTTCTGAACATCTGAAGAAATTAGTCATTCTTGTTTCTCTCCCAATCTCCAGTGCATGAAGTTGTAATGAGATATTCTGTCGTCGGATCTCTATAATCTGTCTAATCGTTGCATTTGTTTATTCACAGATGCCACTTTGCAACGTTTAAGCAATGCCAGGAGTGGGTCAAGCGTCTGAACCGGTCCATAGCTCACCCATCTCGGCTGGAGGACCTGTTTGCCCTGGCCTATCATGCCTGGTGTCTGGGGGGCAGCGCTGATGACGAAGACCAGCACGTTCATCTCTGCCGCCCAGGTCTGCATGCAGAACAATTCAGACTCAGTGCAAAAGTTGAACAACAATCAGGCATCTGGAATTTCTTTTTATTAAAATAAATCCTATTTTGCTCTGTGTGTGCACAGGGGATCACGTGCGTCAGAGAATGGAAATGGAGATCAAGAGGATGGGCTTCGACACACAGAACGTCTGGAGAGTGTCAGACATTAACTCCAACTACAAGTATGTCACAGATACTTAACATAAATAGCATGATGCCTCTGTTGTGGTAGATAGCTGTACAATACTGCAACTGTAGTCATGAAGGCCGTTTAGCGGGTGAGTGCTGAGTGACCGTGTCTCGGGGAGCTTTTTGAGTTGCTCTGATATAGAGTAGGGCTGGAAACAGGCAGGAATAGAGATACTGTAATCACAATGTCGCCAAACTGAACAGATTGTGCGACCAACAGCTTGTGTGTGTGTGTTGGCTCTTCTTAGCGCTGTGTGTCAGAACTCTTGTCAGGAAATGGGAGTTATGAATCTGTGCTGACTTACTTTTGGGTGGGTAGTCATCAGGTTGGATTTAAATGACAACGGTATGCTGAACACATAAACATTATTCTCATGGTCGTCATGTCATTAGTGTAACAGAGTGTGACTTGGACTTCTCAAGCAAATAATTATCACAGATGTCCATAAACATCTATAAATCAATAAAGAAAACTATTATTACCCCACTCCACTTCTGTGGTAGTCATCTGCAGTACCGTGAGGATACTGCACCTTTAATGGTTCCAAATTTCCAGAATGTAAACAAATAGTGTCAGACTATAACAGCCTGTAGCCTAGACCTGCAGCAGTAAAGTATATGTTTCTGCTGTGAGTCAGGGTTGCCATTGGTATCCACAGTAACGGCTATGAATACAAGCAGACTGCAGCCATTCTGCATGAAGCCCACAAGAGGAGTTTTTAATACTCAAAAGATAGATTGGTGTTGCCTTTTAACAGCATGGGTCATTCTGTAGACTCGCTCGCCCTTGTCTCGTCTGACCTCCCAGGCCAGCAGCACTCTCACGAAGTTAACACACGAATAACATTGTAGAGCTCAGTCGAGCAGAAATAAGGTGTCGTGTGTGTCCGTGTGCGTGTCTGTCTGCGCATCACACTCTTTTCTGTCCGGACAAATAAATGCTACAAAAAAAGGTCAGTCTGCTCGGAGGGCACAAGACAGCACTTCCTGCTGAGGGAGACAGACACGCAGGACAACTGGCTAATTAAACAAGCCGCAGCCTGCTGAGGCCCATGACTCAGCACAGTATTTCACTTTCCTCTCTCTCTAACACGCACACACACACACACTCAGACAGTCAGCAGGTGAATAGAAACCGAAGAGAGTATCATGGGAGAGCAGGAGACCAGAGACAGATGGAGTCGGGCAGCAGCACTCTGTCATTTGTTCTCTGCCAGAGCTGAGAGTTGTTGATGCAGTCGTGACCCTGAAAACCAGAATATTTGTGTTGTCTGCTGCTGCTCAAAATACGATTTAGTCTTGTTTTTCTGCACTGAGACATTTTTGCTGCTTCCATAGCTAAGTCAGCGCTTGTGCACCGGCTCTGTAACGTTTGCATCGATACAAAATGTATTTGATAATCCTCTGTAAAAATAACCCGTTTTGTCTTTGTTGTCTTCAGGCTGTGCTCCAGCTACCCACAGAAGCTTCTGGTTCCAATATGGATCACCGACAAGGAACTGGAGAGTGTGGCTTCCTTCAGATCCTGGAAGAGGATCCCTGTGGTGGTCTACAGGTGGGTTTAATGACACATAGTCCATCTATACACTATCACATGTTTTTACATGTGATAATGTGCAGTACATTCCTCTTGTTGTTTTTTAGATCAGTATATGTGTGTTTACTGACCTGACTGTGACCTTGTATTCCAGACACCAGAAGAACGGTGCGGTGATCGCCCGGTGCAGCCAGCCCGAGATCAGCTGGTGGGGCTGGAGGAACACAGATGACGAGTACCTGGTAACCTCCATCGCCAAGGCCTGTCAGATGGATGCAGGAGCCAAGAGTACCTGTGGAGCACCAGCCTGCCGACAACGTGGGGAAGCTCCCGACTCCTCCGACAGTGATTTTGGTAAAGCAGTTGATTGATTTTATGTGTTCAGGTTCATGCATAAATTATAGCTCTCTGGAATGCAAACAGACTCAGGCTGGTGATTTGTGAAAATGTTATGACTCAGATGGAGGAAAATAATTTCCATTATAAATATATCTCCTTTTATTTTCCTGAAACCCAAAAGTGGACTTTCAATTTTGCTAAAAAATAGATTTCAAGAAATAAACCTACATCAAGTCTAGTCAGTTCATAGAGAATTGAGTAGCAATGAATTATATTAATGCTCCTTTTCCTGAGTTGTTACCATTTTGTTCATTAATCTTGCTATGTCATAATCAGACTCAATTACAGGAATGTTACAAGCCACTAAATGGGATCACTGCTAGTGCAAATTATATGAAAAATGATTGGTTTTGTTTTGCTTTTTTTTGGTTTTGGTTATTTTTTCAAAGATGATTCCAGTATGTGAAATTTCAAGTACGTTTGCTGAGTGATGTGCGAAAATGGTCTTAAACATGATTACTGGGTGCACATCCAGAGAGCAAAGTGAGTGGCAGCACAACACTGACAGTACAGAGAAAAGTAGTTCAGTTGCAGCCTCAGAGTAATTACTTGTCTTTCTACATGGTGGCTGTCGAAAGCAGGTCTCTTGACTTGTGATCGTTACCAATGGCAACCCCGTGTTTGTGTCATCAAGGGGAGATATTGATTTTCTCTCGGTTACAAATAGAGTCAGTTTCTGTTAATCATGTCTCTGCTACTTCTCTGATTCCCTCCCTCCTGCCACTTTCTCTCTCTTCCTCTCCCCAGCAGTTCGATTCTCCTAACGTTGTCGACTCATAACAGTAAAACTCATCTTTACGTCTTCTCACCTCCATCCCCAGACTCCTCACTGACTGGCGGCTCTGGCTGTGACGACAACACTGTGCCACAGAAGCTGCTTATTCTGGATGCTCGCTCGTACACTGCTGCAGTGGCCAACCGAGCCAAGGGCGGAGGCTGTGAATGTGAAGGTGAGTTAAGCAAAGCAAACAAGAGTCTTAAACAAGTAAATTCATTTTGCACTTTGTACAACACGAGATCAAAGGTGTCTTATACGCTAAGTGTTGTTTATGTCTTGTGACCTTCATCAGGGTTGTTTGTGTTTGTTTGTATTTAGAGTACTACCCCAACTGTGAGGTGATGTTCATGGGAATGGCCAACATTCACGCTATCCGGAACAGCTTCCAGGCTCTGAGGACCGTCTGCAGTCAGATCCCGGACCCAGGGAAGTAAGTCGATCCGTTTGACCTTTCTCTCTGAGCGGCTCTGCCCTCATTTGTGCCTCCCTCACAGTAAGGCAACACCACACAGAGATGTCCAGCCCAGTCCAGCCCCATTCCTGCTGGGCTGGCCAGCTGTCTGTCTGCGCACACCGGCTGTCTGTATGTGTGTTATGTGTTCCCCTTCATTCGAGGTTTACATCTGTGTGACTTTACCAGCTGTGTGTGTTTTACTAGTGTGTTTATATCTGCATTTGTACTGCACATGTGGTTGTACATGCAGTACATGAGTTAAGCCAGCAACTATGACGTCTCGCCATGTTGTTTTGAGGCTTGTTGTTGCTCTGAGAGATTTTTGTGATGACACAGGGAGGCCTCTGGACATATAGGTCAGAGGATTTCTCCTCCTAATGCCGTCAGCCCAGTAACAAAATCCAAGTTAACCCAAAGTAACCAAAGATGTTTGTATACAGTGTTGAGGCTCCTGGTCATGGGGACAGATTCTTTGTACACAGCTAATCAGTCCTTTGTGGTGTTTCCAGCTGGCTTTCGGCACTTGAGAGCACTCGTTGGCTGCAGCACCTGTCTGTCATGCTGAAAGCAGCAACTCTGGTGTGCTCAGCGGTGGAGAGGGAAGGCCGTCCTGTCCTGGTGCACTGTTCAGACGGGTGGGACCGCACACCTCAGATTGTTGCCCTCGCTAAGATCCTGCTGGACCCCTACTATAGGACATTAGAGGTGAGGCTCCACCGTTTGGCCTGTTAGTGTTCCACATAGTTGGATTTTCAATGCACTTATCAAAAATGAGTTATTAAAGATGAACACATTTTACACATCAAAGTTTTGGGAAATGTTCCTGCATATGTCCTGCATATGTACAAAGACATGTGTTCATGTTGAAGATTAAAAGAAGTCAGGGGAAGACTTTCTCTTTTTACTGAACAGTCAGCATACAAGTTGCATTATGGGTAATGTCGGCACCAGGTTTTAAAGTGTGAGTGTAATGTTAAATCAGGCAAGTGCTCTTCTAAGCATAGTAAACATTGTACAGTACTGACTACCATGTCGTCCACAGGGGTTCCAGTTGCTTGTAGAGACTGAGTGGCTGGACTATGGTCATAAGTTTGCAGACCGCTGTGGCCACCAGGAGAACGCTGACGATGTGAGTGAGCAGTGTCCCGTCTTCCTGCAGTGGCTGGACTGTGTTCACCAGCTGCTCAAACAGTTTCCCTGCCTGTTTGAGTTCAACGAGGCCTTCCTGGTAGGTGGTCTTATGGCACTCTTACTCTTTTCTTTTTTGTGATTTCACCAATAATATAAAACATGACAAACAGTTCACAATCTATCCCTGGAAAGCATCTTTAACGACAGAACACGTGATCTTTTTATTGTAAATGATTATATTCCCTGAGTCATTGCCTTGAAATGTTGCAACCAGTAAGAAGTGAGAACCAGCACTATCATTTTATAACCACATCTAATCTTGGTGTGTAATGATAATGTTTCACATCCATCAGCTGTCATTAGCAGAGCTCTATCAAACCATAAAGGATGTAAATCATTGGCACTAGGGCAAGCCTGATTTTATGTTGCATGTTCCACGTGTGTCCAGGTCAAGTTGGTGCAGCATACATATTCATGTCTTTATGGCACCTTCCTGTGTAACAACGCTCGTGAGAGGGAGGCGAGGAACATCTACAAACGCACCTGCTCTGTCTGGTCCCTGCTTCGCAGCGGAAACAAGAACTTTCAGAACTTCCTCTACATCCCCAGCCATGATATGGTACTTACCAGTTTTCACAGTGTCTTTGTGCAGTTGTTACAATTATATTTTTGTTTATGAATGATGATGATTTCTTTATAGTACAGCCATCAATTGAATATATTAACAATTGGAGTTTATCTGGTACTGTTAGTGAGTGGGCCTGTCACTTATTAAGGACAAAGAGACATTGTGTTTGACTTTGAAAAAAAAAATGTTCGTAATACAGCACCCACAGCAATCAAATAACACCACCATCATTACCGTATATTGACCTTCTGAGTTGTCTTGTCTGCCAGGTGCTGCAGCCAGTCTGCCACACTCGGGCATTACAGCTGTGGACAGCTGTGTATCTGCCCACCTCCTCCCCCTGTACTGCTGTGGACGACTCCATGGAGCTGTACCTCCCCCCGAGTGTCACAGGAGACGAACTCACCTCACGTTCCCTTGACAGGTGTGTTTGTTTGATGCAAATCTAATCCGTTACTCAGGACGTGTACTTACTTTTTCTCGGTAGGCCCTGAAAGAAGATTTACATTCATTCAAAATTCATGTGTTCCACAGAGTCAGGCCGCCCTCTACAGTCTTAAACTGAGAATTGTATCACTGCCATCTGTGCACATGTAAGAAGTCCTTGTGTATTTTCTGATTTCTAGACTTCCTAAGACCCGCTCCATGGACAACCTGCTGTCAGCTTTTGAGAACGGGGTGCCCCTGACACGTACGTCCAGTGATCCCAATCTCAATAAGCACTGCCAGGAGGATCGCTCTGCCCCGGAGCCTTCACCCACCACGGAAGAAACCTGTGCAGACATCATACGCGACACTGGACTGGACAGTGAGGGCGAACCTCCCCATCAGAGTCCTGCCAAGACCCCAGAAGTTGGACCGGTTGCAGAGAGCTGTGAAGACACTCTGGAAGAGCCCTGTCTCACCACACAGCCCCTGCCCTCTCTGCCCCTTCCCCCCGTCCCTCTCAGAAAGGACGACACACTTTCTCACACTCCATTCCCGACTCCTGTGCTCCAACAGGCTTTGCCCCAGGTCACTACCCCTCCACTCCCACCTCCTCCACTGGAGGCTGAGAGTCCCTGTAGGACTGCTGACAGCACCACATCACCCACTCATGAATCAGAGCCGTGCTTACCTCTTCCCTGCAACGGGACGCAGCCCACAGCCGCCACACCCACCTCGCTGCCTAACGGCCACACTGAAGGCCAAGAAAACGGCCTCCCCAAATCTGCGGGCCTGCTGGCTCTGAAGCAGCTAACCCCACCCCTTCCTATGGAAGACTCCACCGAGACTCTCACAGACGAGGGAGAACCTCCCTCTGCCCTGCCACCCACAGTGAGTCAGGATCTTCCCCAGACTCATTTAAATGATGAGGAACAGCCTGAGTCAGTGCCCCTGGTTCAGCCCCTGGTTCAGCCCCTGGTTCAGCCCCTGGTTCAGCCCGTAGTTCAGCCCGTAGTTCAGCCCGTAGTTCAGCCCGTAGTTCAGCCCCTGAAGGAGAAAGAGGACGCGAGAATAGATGTAATGAAAGGAAGAGAGCGTGTGTTAATAGTTGCAGCGGCTCCTGTGGACTGCACCCAGGTAGCAGCTCGCCATCTGATCTCCCAGAGCCAGCTCTCAGACCTGTCCCTGCTCGGCTCCCACTGGGAGAGCGTCCAGGGTCTGGTTCAGTCCGCCTGCGGCAGTGCCAGTCACTCTGCCGTCGGCCGGGCCTTGCAGCCCAACACTTACCAGAGCCGCCGGCTTGCCAGTAAGCTGCTCCGCTCCCAAGGCTTTGCCATTGCCAACGGGTCCCAGTGCTGCCGCAGAGAGGCTCTTTGTTGTCCCAGCAGCCCTCTGCAGTCTGGCTGGGTGTCTGCTGCCAGGAGTGCAGGCTACTCCGGCCTGTGTGGGCCTGCTGCCGCTGCCATCAACAGCTACTCGCTGGCTGGCCATCAGCTCCTCCCGGCATCTTACTCCTCGCCCTCTGCTTCCAGCTCTCCTCCTCCTCCCCAGGCCCCAGCTTACCTCGATGACGACGGGCTGCCGGTGCCCATGGACGCCGTGCAGCAGAGACTGCGGCAGATCGAGGCAGGCTACAAGCAGGAGGTTGAGGTGCTGAGGCAGCAGGTGCGACAGCTGCAGATGAGGCTGGAGAGTAAACAGTACAGCACCCCTCCCTCGGAGCCAGACATCGACTACGAGGATGACATTGTGAGTAGCTTTTTCAGCGATGACACGAATGTCACACGGCCGATGTGCAAGACGCTGTTGCCGGCGGTGATTGTAAATATTTACTTTTGATTATCCTCAGGAATTGTTCTCTCGTCTCTCTTCCCTGTCTGTCTTGTGACCTTGCCCTTTTCACTCTGCCTTCAGACGTGTCTGCGTGAGTCAGACAACAGCAACGAGGAGGACTCCCTGTCGACCCACAGTGAAGACCGTCTGTCTGAGGGCAGCTGGGATCGAGTGGAGCGCAAGGACACAGAGGTCTGCAGCCTTTTAGTGCTTCATCTTCTAAAACAGCTTCTGTCTTCACTTCCTCACCCCCCTTCTTCCCCCACACCTGTATAGCTAGGTGCACCTGCAATTAAAGCACACTGTTCTGATAGCAATGTCAATGTTATGTGTGTGTGTGTGTAGGTCACGAGGTGGGTGCCCGATCACATGGCCTCCCATTGTTTCAACTGTGACTGTGAGTTCTGGATAGCCAAGAGACGTCACCACTGCAGGTGGGCCTTCACTCTGGTTTTCTTACTTTGATAAAGAGGCAAATGGCACTGTTAATCCAACATGCGTTCACAAAAAGTCTCAATCAATGTTTCTTAATATTCCTGGCTGACCGGTCTACACAATCAACCACACAGTATTCAGTGATAACAGATGGGGTGTCGGGAGCCATATTCTTGTTAAAAAGTACCTTTACCTCTCCAATGAATTATTATGGCTAACTGTTTCCAGTCTAAGCTCACCTGGATCCAGCTTCAGAGCACAGACTTGAGAGTGCTATTTATCTTGTCAGCTAACACTCAGCAAGAAAGCAAAAATTGTCTTTCCCTAATCTTCAAACTGCTCATTTAAACTTTTAGGCCTTAATATGTTCTTTGGCTCTCTTCAATGGCCGCTCCCTAAGTTTCATATTTAACAACGTCCTGATTTGTGTGTTCACTAATCAGAAGCATCAGACTAACAAATATTTGTTCCAGAGAGATTACTATGTCCTTTTAAACTCGGGCTGTTTTTTTTGTATACACATTTCTCCTGGCTGTCTTTCATGGCAGCACAATTCTGCCAAAGTAGCAGCCTGCGATTAAAAAACACTCTTTGCTTTGTATTTTTAAGGCAATAAACCAGGCTTTGGTTTCCGCCCATGGTTTCAAAATGACAGCCAAGAGAATTATTTTAGGCTCCACTGGAAGACAGAGACAGTTGTTCCAAACTAGAAAGAAAATTTAAATATTAACAAAGCACAACTCTGAACATGCTAGAGGGGGACGAAATCTACGTATGCTGCAGTCAGTACAGACACAGTCACTGTTTGAAATAGATTTAAATCCCACACAGGAGATGTTGAGTAACTGTTGGACAGAGTAATCAAATGTTAACGGTTCAGTGGCTCTTATTGTATTTAAACTGAATTCAAGACTACAGCTTCTGGAAACATTTACAGTTACAGTCTCCACCAATGAGGACTAAAATACACGGCTCCTTTTCTGTTTACCAAGGCTGGGTCTCTGCTCTGCCTTGCATCAAGAATCTTAGTTCTTCACATGTGTCAAATCTGGACTCCATGTACAGATTTACATAGTATCCTAACTTCTTGTGTGCTCTCTATTTTCAGGAACTGTG
>JAOXYL010000078.1:4967161-4982343 GCA_028564955.1 Terapon puta
CATATCATCTCAGTAAGCGTGCATGTAATAGCTCTGTGATCGTAACAGAAGGGCAAGGAAGCTTTTTCATTTTTATTCTGGGCTGTCAAACTTCCCAGAGCAATAAAAATCCTGAAGATGCTTCATCAAATGTCCAGTTTCTTATAACTGGCTTTGAGAGGACCACGGTTTATTTTAGAGGCATAAAGCATCCACTGCCAGTCACACACAGAGAACCACTTTGGTGAATGTTTCATGCGTATTTCATCGAGTCATAATCACTTCAGACTGACAAACAGGAGTCTGCTTTATCCCGATCACATGGCCTGGACCTGGAGCCTGACAGCTGTCAACAGACTGACGTACTAAATGTGTGCAGACAGAATTAATCCAGTGGCAGGTAGCCTACATCCCTTCATGCTGTGAGTCCATTTTAAACTGTGTAAACAGGCTCAGTGTCATTGATTTCAAACTGATTATTGATACAGGATGCATTCATTTGACATATGGCTACAAACACACACAGTGCATTTAGCACTACAGTCTCATGTTACTGCAGTATGTTATATTCTGCTGGGTAAACAATAAATAATGTAAGCAAAAAATAAATAAAAAACAACACGGTAACAAAGTGATTTCTTATGTGACACCTTGTTTTGCTCTTGCCTGCAGCTCTCAGACCAGACTCCAGTCAAAAAAATGCGAATTTAGTGATTGTTGTTATATGTTGTGGGAAGATACACTAACACTTGTGTCTATTTGAAAAGCCATCATCTAAACATGTTGAGCCACTGACAGACATAAACCTTTTGAGCGTCATGTATAAGCCACGTTTAATTTAACGAGCTTATATCACGAGAGTTAATGCTGAAATAACCTGAAAATAATCTGGACAGTCTTCAGCCACGTTGCTCGGTGCGTGTATGCGTTAATTTTCTAAAAAATAAAAAAAAAGTAGAAATATGTTGTCCACAGTTTCTTCCAGGTTCGCTCCTCGCAGTGTTTGGGGACTATTTTCATCCCGCACATTGATATGATGGATCTCGGTGTTATTCGGCCACAGCAGCGAGTTCATTAAACTGTTTGAATACAAAGCGATTGAATACGAACCAACCAATCAAAATTGAGAAGTGATACACCCGCCGCAGGTAAAGGTGTTTCTTTAACTTTCTCTAAAACAAACAATGAAAGCCTCCGGTCGAGTTTTACGACTCTTCATAACTTACCGTCCCCGCTCCAGCGTGTCCTCGGTAGTCCGCACTGTTCATTGATTTAACCGTCCGTCGACGAGTCAGAAGAGAAATTTATACAATGAAATATAATAATAACTAAACCTGAATGGTTTTCAGTGGAGTTATTCCGCCCTGCGGTGCTCAGCCTCGGTATTTTCCATTACTGTCACAAATTCCTCAAGGACGTCTTCCCGTGCCTGCTCCCTGTCCGACTGCCTCCCAAACCCCCCAAACACCACACTTATTCCCGCCCTCCCCCTCGGTGCTTCAGGGACCCAGCTGTCCGCCGCTCGGACTCCTTCATACCACAAAGTTGAACTGAAATATATTCTTGCTTCACTACTTTTTCTGCTTAAAGACTTTATTTGTTTTAATTCTTCTCTAACTAGCAAAATGACAAACAAAATAAATGCTTAATATTGATACATTTTTCCTGAATTTGTCATTTGTCTGAAATCTATACTAAGCCAGGGGTCTACGACTGTCATACTGATTATGTACTTAAACTATTATTAGTATTAATACTATATTTTTAGTTTTTAAAAACAGTGTTTTTAACTGACTAGAAGCTTAAATCCCGTTTGTTTCGGGAGTTGTCAGAAATCCGAGCCGCTCTGAATGCGTCATGGGAGCGAACACGGAAACGAGCGCCTCACGTTAGTTCCTGGACTTCAAACTGCTTTGAGTAGATGAGCTGTAAAGCAGGTATACAGGTGATATATAGGGGAGCTGCGTTTCCCTGAACGAACAGACAACCACCCCCAAGGTGAGTACTGATAAGTAGACTCATGACTGTCATGGTTACGTTATGAAACGTCGTAGAATAGATTAGACGACTTCATCTTCTCCATTTGTGATCAATGCTGGTGAAATATCATCTTACAGTTCATACGGGAGATAGAAAAATTATTATCTTAAGAGTTGCTTTCAATGGTTATGGTTACAATGGTATACGTAAGCCGATGACAGCTAACTAAGCCTGTTTAGGTAATGACACTTTACATCTCTAAATCAGAAAGATTTTCACTGTTTGCTGCCATAGTGTACCGAGAATTCTTCCTTTGTACAGTGTCTCTTGATCACATTCATATGTATTTGTATCTAAGTCACAAGTCAGTCTAAGATATGTTTCCCTCAAGTGTTAACACAGTGTATTTTCATGTTCGCAGGCCATGTCTCAGAGAGAACTGAAGGAAGCGTTTATCAGTAATCTCAATGGCACCAGTTTGCAGGAGGTGGCACTGGGCTCCTTTCTCGCCCCAGTGTGCCTCATCAACAGAGGGCTGCTTTTGATCCTCTACCACCTGGTCAAAGGAACTATTCCTCTGCCACTTCCACCAGCGTCTCACCTGCTCCTGGACTTCTGCGTGCTCATTCTCCCTCTCGTCCTGTCATGCACCATCCTGAGCAGCGTTCTCCACCAGGTGGTCATGGGCCTAACTTTTGTTTCGGCTTGCATGTTCTGCTACATCTGTCGCACCGGCAGCCAACCGTCTGCCAGACACCAGCAGAGCACTGTCAGCGCCTTCCTGCACAGTCACGTCCAGCTCGACCAAGTTCCCTTTGTAACCATCTTCCGAGTGTTTGTGAATGTGAAAACAGCCATCAGCATTCTTGCCGTAGACTTCACTGTCTTCCCAAGGCGATATGCTAAGACAGAAACCTATGGGACAGGTGTTATGGACTTTGGCGTTGGAGCGTTTGTCTTTGCGAATGCCCTTGTCTGTCCAGAAGCTCGGAGGAAGAACATCTCAGGGTCCAAGATGAATCACGTCACAAAGCAGCTCCTGTCTGTCTGGCCTCTGGTGGTTCTTGGTTTGGGAAGGCTGGCGAGCATCAAAATGTCCGGCTACCACGAACATGTGACAGAGTATGGGGTACACTGGAATTTCTTCTTCACACTAGCCATCGTCAGAGTTGTGGCCTCATTGCTTTTGGTTGTTGTGCCAGCCAGTCAGTCGTGGGTCTGCGCCCTTCTGATCAGTGGATTTTATCAGCTTGCTCTGGAGACATTAGGGCTGAAGGCTTTCATCATGCACAACCATGACAGAGAAAAGGACTTCCTGCATGCTAACAAGGAAGGTGTATTCTCTGTAGTGGGCTACATAGCCATCTACATGGCAGGCGTTCAGGTTGGGCACTATGTGATGCAGCCAAGATCCCAGGTTAGGCAGTGGCTCAAAGTGCTTTTCAACCTCTCATTGGGAAGTTTGGTCCTGTACGCTGCTTTGTTCCTTTGTCAGACACGTGTAGAGCCGGTGTCTCGTCGCTTTGCTAATTTACCTTTCTGCATCTGGAGTGTAGCTCAGTCTTTGTTTTTCATGTCCTGCCTTGCTATAGCTGATATGATCTTATTGTTCTCCAAAAGAGCATCAGGCTGCCACTCTGTGCCTACATCGTGGAATTTATTTAAGAAACAGTCAGACACAGACTCGGACAAAAAGTCAGGGGAAGTAGAAAGACTCTGCCTTGTTCAAGCTGTCAGTAGGAACCAGTTGTTGTTTTTCTTGCTTGCGAATGTCATGACAGGATTAACCAACTCAATAGTGGACACACTTGCTTGTACTAGCTTGTTTTCAGTGTGTGTTTTGCTGTCATACATGTTTATGAATTGCTTTGTAATATATGTTTTACATGTCTGTGGAATTACTGTAAAATTCTGGTGAAGTTGCATTTGTGAAACTATATTTATCATTTGTACATTTTGGGTTTTTCTGGGGCTGCATGGACAAACATTAGGACATGCATTTATGTCAGAAGATATGATCTACCCCACTCTTGTCCATTATATGTTTATTTTTGTAAATAAATGCATGTCTTGAAACAATGTCTCTGATTTAATGAGAACTTTGTCTAAAATATATTTTTAAACCAGTAACCAGACATGATGTTAATAAATGATTTGCATTTGTCTAACCACCTAGTCATAGCTGCTAAATAATGCATTCTGGTTATATTAGCTTGGCCCACTGGGCTTGCTTGGATAGAGTCAGCAGCATGTCTGTGCTTTATTCATAAAGAAAACAGCACTTAAAATGATGCAGCCATTGAAACAGAAACAGTGTTCTTCATCACTGCAAGGGTTAGATTTAAAATATAATTCAGCAACATAATTTGTGTATGTAAAACTGATCAATAAAAAGGAGCATGAAAATAAAAATGAAGCAGTGGGAATCCTTAGTTTCTTCATTTCAAACAAGATGAGATAGAATTTTATTAAAAACAAACAATAGAGTAATAAATGTAAAGTGTATCAGAACGAAATGCTGAACTAGAATAGAATAACAATAAAGACTGAGACAAATCAGGAAAATAAATCAAATAGGATATAAACTGATAATGAACAGTAATATTAGCAATTATATTGAAAACAGTAATAAAGGGTACTGTCGCACACAATGTTAAAAAAGGGTTAGGTTATATAACTGATATTATTGTTCCTATTGTCCGATGTTTCAGCTGTCCTCCTGCAGAAAAGTGAAAAAGTTAACCAGTTTGCTAAGAAAATTATGGAAAATAACCTCCTGGTATGAACAGATTGGGTTTACAGCAGCTGTTTGTATGAATGAACTTCCTCTCGAAGCGTGTTCCGGGTGCGCCCCCTGGGGGCCACACGCATCCCTGCGTCAGTTCCTACGTTCGGAGGGCAAAGGTCACACCAGTCATGAAGATTTCGCCACCGTAGCAGCTCTACTCTCCGTCGCACTTGTTTATTTTCTTCAGGGGGACTTACAGGAGCTGGTGAGTGGGGACAATAATCTGTTCCAGTCAGCTGTGCCCCTGTTTAGTCAAGGCGGCACCTCCTGGTGAATCTTTTTAAAGGTTATTTGAAGGAGCAGATGAGAGTGACAGTCGCTAAGTAGCCAGCTGAACTTTATATTAGCCGTATCAAGCTCGCTAACGTTAGCTCCGCACAGCCGGGCTAACGAGTAAGTTAGCCAAGTTTTCCGCCATCGACAGGTTGTAGACAATCTCTATCAACACTTGGACATGTATATTATGTGCTAAGGTATTACAATCTTTAAGTTATACTGATCGCTTGGGAACATTGTGCGTAGAAATCGCCGACCGGCTTCCTGAGTTTCTAAAATCGTGAATTAGCTCGCAGGCTAATGTTAACTGGCTAACCGCCGGTTGCTTCTCCGTCTTGTCCGGAAGATAGATATTAAGAGACATTAAACCTGAGCTCAGACATGTATATTTAATCGGGGATGGCTGCAGAAATATCTTACTCAATTAAACCTCACATTATCTCTTCCCTCCCAGCTCTTGTTTCCCAGGTTGTTTTGCTAAGTTAGCTGGTTAAATCTGGGTCAAGACATCAGTTGGAGCGGCAGCCGCTTAAATAACGTTAAATTAGATGTTGTTAATGCCTGTAAGTGGCTGTTGTTTCGTACCGTGTTTCAGTGTTTGCTAGCCTAAAAAAGACTGGTTTTATTACAGTGACCAGGTGATACAGTGAGCCCACAGTGACCTGCAGTACATTAGCATTAGCTGTCTTTGTGTTTCAGGCGAGCTGCACCAACATCACCCCGGCTCAAGTCATGGCTCGTCTGGTGGCAGTCTGCAGAGAGGGAGAGGAGGACTACCCGTTTCTGTCCAGACAGATCCCCCTGTACATCGATGATACCCTCACTGTGAGTAAACTCTCTCAAATGAATAGATAGATTAATGTGACCACCAGGAAGATTTCTCCTCTTTGGATCTACTGTTAGCAGTGTAATGTCTAAAAGTAAGGGCTTATTTGTGATCAGAATGTAAAGTTCCAACACGTTTATTCTATTCTATCTTGCTCAGTTTAAAGAAAGCCTCAGGTTTACACAAAGAAATACATTTCTATGTCCATGGAGATTATAGATGGCACACTGATGTCATAGAGCATTCAACCATTTTGATTTTTTTTTGTTTTTACATGTTCTGTTGCTGCAATGTTGACAAACAAGTAAAATCATGTTCTTCATTATTACTGCAGTGGCACAGATCAAAAGTTAACACCCCTTTACTTAAACTGCTGTGTGTTGGAGCTCAAAGCTGTCTTGGCAAAAAAAGGAACTGAAGCAATGGCGACATACAGTTATGGCAAAACGTTCACATACTTTTTTTTTTTTTTTTTTTAAAGCAGGATAACAAACAGCTACCAGCCAGTTGGCATTACACATTTTTCATAGCAAAGGTTTAAACTTAAAACAACCAAGAAGATGGTCTTGATTTAATCATGTGATAGCATGTACCCAAAAGTGACACATTAATAATGTAAACACAGGATGCATAGTGTTATACTCATGTTATAATGTGCATTAACCGTAGCATATTATATCTTGTTGTCAGATGGTGATGGAGTTTTCTGATTGTGTCATGGATGTTGACAGCCATGAAATCAATGCCTCTCAATGGAAACAATTTTCTGAGGTCAGTATTTTTAAAGTTGATATTGTCTGTTCTATTGAAATGTCCAAAAGCATGTGAATGTTTGTTCTTCGCTGTTATGTAAGCAGAAGCCCAAAGGTGTGAAATTTGTCGTCATGTGACACTTCTTTTGTTCTTAGTATCACTCCAAGTTGAAGCAGCAGGACTTGAATATGGCCCTGATGGTGACATCCAGAGAGGTGTACAGTGCATTATCTCAGCTGGTGCCATGCGTGGGCTGCAGGCGAAGTGTGGAGCGCCTCTTCTCACATTTAGTGGAATCGGGGAACCCGGCCGTGGAGCCCCTAACAGTGAAACCCACAGGCATGCTCTCCGTCACCAAGGCCTGTTTAGCAGACGTAAAGAAGCTGTACACCCTCTTCTACGTCCATGGGTAAGATGCTGTGGATCCCATCAAAAGAGAACAGTAATAGTTTTTTATTGTATGTAACAAGTAGTGTTGTTAGTTTAAAACAGAGAAACAAAACCCCTATGTATAATGTCATTGAAAAATGTTGCCTGGGTTTGATTGAGAAATACATGAGGATAATGCTATACTAAGCTCAAACACCGCTCAGTAATAGACCCACCCCTCTCCTCATTAATAGGCTCCATTTGTGCCAGTTTTTTATGTTAAGTCCTTTGAGACGTGGATGTGACAAGGGGGTTTAAATAGATTAACTTCAAAATGTGCACATGCTCTTGAATTATCTTAGGTACTCACACATGTCAGTGTCAGTAAATAGGCAGCCAACACTTGTTTGTACTCTTTAATGGTTTAAAACAATAATGAGACTGACACATATCTGTTTGGTTTTTTTTTGTTTTTTTTAAACAGGTCAAAGCTGAATGACATGATTGATGCCATTCCAAAAAGTAAAAAGAACAAACGATGCCAGTTACACTCCCTAGACACACACAAACCCAAACCCTTGGGGTGAGTAATGTGACATTTTCTATCTGTTTTCCTCGTCAATCTGTTGTATCAGTTGTATCAGTTGTTTTTTTCTCTTAACATTCAGGATGAGGGGGGCACCAAGAATGTTGTAGGTTTCTTAAGAATTACACTGGAAGACAACACAAGTAGCACCTTAAACTCATTTACAGTTTATGCACCCTTTTCATGAAAACACAGGCCAGAGAGGACAAAGTTTAGCTCTTTCTCCAGCCCTCACACGGTTATTGCCAGTTTATATTAGAAGTGTGTGACGGTTTAGTTTTGATTCAAGTTTAGGACACAAAACAGACCAAATGCAGTTAATCCTTCTAAATAAGTGTTAATAATAATAATAATAAATCATAACAGTCATTTTGAACCATGATACCTCTACATATACATATCCACGTATTCAGTGCTTGGGAACATACAGCAGAAGGTGCATGCTTTTAAGCCAGAGTGTGGACATGAATCCTATTTTTATCAGATACTCTCAGGCAGGTATGCTGCCTTTATCTTCCAGTGAACATAGAGGAGCATTTAGTAGCTAATGAGCCAGATATTTCCCTGAGGGGTTGGTGGAGACCAGCACCAGAGCGAAACAAAGTCAATATTGGACTTAGATTTGCCATGAATGTCAATGTTGCCGCATGTCTTCTTGGTGTGTAATTAGACAACTGTTAGCAAGGAATTTCAACATATCATCTTAAAAAGGTGTGTCAATGTATACACTTTATTTCCCACAGTCTCCAGTTGTATGGGCTTATATACCATGCATATGTCCTTTTCTTCTCTTTGTTGTTAAGTCTCATTCATTTTTCTTGATTATTGTTTTCATTCAGATAAGCCAAAAAGTCATTGTTGTATCTATTACTGTTTGCAGTGACTGTTTGTGTTTGTTGTGGCTCTATGCTTACATGAGAGGGTTTTTATCCCTTAAATCCTATCAAGGGACAAAGACTGCACATTAGCCTTAGCTAGAAGACATTTAAACTGCACTGGTTGGCATTTAGATGTAACAGTGCCCGAATTCGTTGTCCTTGTCAAATAAATGAATAAAATAAACTGCTTACAGGGGAAGCTGGATGGATGTGTGGGAGTTGATGTCACAGGAGTGCAGGGACGAGGTGGTCCTCATTGACAGTGCTTGTCTCTTAGAGACACTGGAGACTTACTTGCGTAAACACAGGTAATGTGTGACTGCCGTGGCCTTTTAAAACCTTTCTATTTTTTCTCTTAAACGTCATGTGAGATCTTTAAAAGGAAGCAGAGTCAGTGCATATCACTTTCTTGTCCACAGGTTTTGCACTGACTGTAAGAATAAAGTGCTGAGGGCATATAACATCCTGGTGGGGGAGTTGGACTGCAGTAAAGAGAAGGGGTATTGCGCTGCCTTGTACGAGGGGCTGTGCTGTTGTCCCCACGAGCGCCACATCCATGTGTGCTGTGAGACCGACTTCATCGCTCACCTCCTTGGCCGAGCAGAGCCTGAGTTTGCAGGAGGTTACGAGTAAGTAAAGTTTTAAATAAATGCCACGGAGCTAACTTTCACCATCTATTAAGTCTGTTTGATTTGACTCATTTTTTATTATGCTTTATTCCTTTCAATGTGTAGACGCAGAGAGAGACACGCCAAGACCATTGACATAGCACAAGAAGAAGTGCTGACCTGTCTGGGCATTCACCTCTATGAGCGACTGCACAGGATCTGGCAGAAACTACGTGCAGAAGAGCAGACCTGGCAGATATTGTTCCACTTGGGAATTGATGCACTACGCAAAAGTTTTGAGGTACAACCCCCTCTAAGCCAGTGTGTGTGTGTAGCCTGGTTTCAGTCTTATCCACTACATAAATGCATTTTGACTGTGTGGTCACATGTCCATTACCATGCCCCAGATGGCAGTGGAGAAGATGCAGGGGATCAGCCGACTGGAGCAGTTTGTGGAGGAGCTGTCTGAGGAGGAGAGGGCCAAAGAGCTGAAGCAGGAGAAAAAGAGGCAGAAGCGGAAAAATCGTCGTAAAAACAAGTGTGGCTTTGACATATCTGAACAGGAGGCAGAGGACAAGGAGAAAAATCTGGACGAGGTAATCCCCCACCGACAGGGAGGCTCTCAGACATGAAGCTCTTCTTGTACTTTATCTAAAAATTGCAGCTCCTCTTCTGTTTGGCTTTATTTAACTCAGTGTGGTGTGTTACAGGGTTCTTTGGAGTCTTGCAAGGACTGTGGGAGCCATGATGAGGAGGAGGCCGGATGTGAAGAGAGTGTCGCCGCCAATGGAAGCACTTCTTGTAGCTGCCCGGACAACACCAAACCGGGTACAAATGCACACAGACTAGGACTGCTACATTTTTGAAGGAATTTGAATGCAACCCATATACCATCATTCCCACTCAGCAGAGTATAATCTGTCCGGCATATTTTCCTGTGTAGTGTCATACCACTGCACAATAAATCTTGACACTGTGCTTTAGATCATGTTTTTCTATACCCTTTATGTCTTTACCCTGAAAGCCTTCTTTTGAAACACTGCCATAGATTTATATGGAGGACATATCCTCCATATAAATCTTTCTGTCTTATTAGTGATAGTCTTTTTATGAGCTTCTAGCAATGCTCCTCAGGATTTGGTTGTTGTTCTCAATCGGCATCCTCCATTTTGGTTCACTGGCTTCGTAAAGGTCAACAAGGCTTGAAAATAGGTCAAGCTGATATGATGAATTTTGGTGTGTCCTCTGCTGGACCACAAACTTCAGATGGCCTGTTGCACTTACAGACTGTATATTTTAAATTTGTACATGTCAACAATGGTCTGAATATTTGTTGATTTACCAGGTTGAACATTTTAAAATTCTAAAGCAATGAAAAGCAATGGCCTTGACACCCCTAAAAACCATTAAACCTGTACATCCTTAGCAGTTGGTGCATTAGTCAAGACAACTGTTAAGATAAATTGTGTTTTTGTTTGTCTTCTCCAGATTTGTCTCCCCACAGCAATGGCAGTGATTGCGGCTACTCCTCAAGTATGGAGGGCAGCGAGATGGGATCACGGGAAGGTTCTGATATTGCCTGCTCTGAGGGAATATGCAACCATGACGAAGCAGGTCTGGTTTGATTAGCTCTAAGATGCTCAGGACTTACTGCAAGAACTAGTTCAGGGCCTTTTAAATAAACAATACAGAGACTCACACGCTGCTTATGTGTTACTCTCTGCAGGGGACGACTCAAATGCCCATCACTGTGCCGAAGACAAGGAGGAGGATGGAATAGACAGCTGTGTGGACTGCTGGACACACTCTGAGGAAAACAATCAATGCAAGAGTAAAAAGAAGAAAAGGAAGGGCAAGGGTTTATGCAGCAATCAGGTGAGATGACAACTTGTAGAACTCATATGCTGCTTGCAGAATATTTGGGGCTGTATGTCAATAAAAGTACGCACATTTCCACAGGGACAAAAAGGTGAAGGTTGTACGTCAGATGGGAACACAACAGGCTGCAGTCCACCATCATCGCACACTTGCAGAACCAAAGAAATCTTTTCCTCCTTATGTGGCGATACATTTGCCAGTATTGCACTACGATTACCATGGACGGTACATCAAAAGAACCTCAGCCTTCATGCAAGCCCTCCAGAGGCAAACATAAGTCTGGTGGAGCTTCTGGTGAGTGAGAAAAGTTGTCTCAAATACTCAAAAATATACCTTTCTTGTGAATGACAGTTTAACTTATCTTAAGATAGGCACAGTTATAACTAGTAGCATTAATGTTACTCGTGTTTAGGCCTCTGTTTAGGCCTGAAAGCCTTGAAAAGAAGATAACGACTTTATCTACGTTTAATTTTGAGTAGGAAAGATTTAATACTCTGGTTTGACTCTGGCTCTCATGTGACCTGCTGCACTCGGTTGTGTTCCTGATACAGGACGATTCAGAAGTGACCTCAGATGAAGAGAATTGTCTGACACAGGATGAAATCCAGGCATTTTTAGAAAGGAACCAGTCCTTCTACAACAACCGCCACCAGTACCGACAGCTCCTGAAAGAGAAATTCACCAACTACTGCCGCGCCACAGAGCGAAGTAAACCAGTCTGTGGAAAGTGGTTCGCCACCACCAGTGTCAACTAATTGCACTAACGACATCTTCCCCTGGGAAAAACACTCGTGACCACTACTGCAACAACAACTTAAGAAAAGTACATTTGGTGTCTTGTTCAGTCATTTCTCCTTCAAAGTAAATGTGATTCTTACATTCATTGATTTCCCCAACTCCCCTCCCTCCCCTTTTTTTTTTTTTTTTGGTTTTTGTTTTGCACTCCTATACCAGGCCTCCTTTCCATCTCATTTCTTGGCCACTTCCTCACCTGTAATTGTTCTCTCTGACCAAGCCTAGCTATTTGTTGTTGGTCCTCTGTAGGGTCATTGGGTAAGAGCACAGTGGATTCAGTAATTAAGCTTTTCTAGCTGTGACAGTAGGGATAAATGTTAGGAGTCTTATTTCATGTTTTCTCTTTTTTTTTTCTTTCTTTCTTTTTTTTTTAAATTTTGTTGTTTCTATTTTGTTTCTCTTTGGTGACACTTCAGTGTAGTGGTAAAGGTTGTACCATTAAATGTGTACAGAAATTCTAAATATAAAGATTTTACAGAGAATAAACATCCATTTGTAATAAGGATTTGGGTGTCATGTTAAGAGCGCAATGTGCAAAATTTACTAAATAAAGAATATTTATTAATATGCATTATACATTTGTTGTTGTGTTTCTTGATGTTAAAGTTTATCTTCATTTTAATCCCAGTGGATAGAGATAAGATTCTTGCACTGTGAACGTCATTGTCCTGGCCTTTATTCAATCAACACAAGGTCAGTCCACTAAACCAGACCTGAACCTAGTTCTGAGTTTAGCTAGAATACTCCCATTGACTGAGTAGGTTTGAATGAAACAGGACATTTGAGGGGAAAGTAATGCAGTGAAGAACATTTATCAAACCAAATAGGCTGTTGCTTTTTCACTTCCAAAAAGTCAAATACTTAAAATATACAAGATTTGTATTAAACTAAATTAAGAGCTAAGGATGTTTTTTCCCCTTTACATTGCCTTGTCAGCATGTATCAGATGTATATCTGTCTCGATAATCCTTTAAATCCTCACACTTACTCTTCACAGCACCTGAACAGTGTTTTTGGAGATATCGATACACTTCCTATTGGAAATTATGTTAAATGATTAAATCTCGGTATCCATGAAGTCTTTGGTGTTGTCACATATTTTTGTTCTGAATAGGTAAAGTATACGTTGTATAGCAGCTCACTGTGGAACTTAAATAGTGAAATAAGTAATAAATTGAGTCTCCGCTGTGTTGGAGGCTCGTGTGTCTCGGGGAGCACCTGCTGCTGTAGTTCCCCGCTCCCTCCGGCAGGTGTCGCTCGGTGTCCGCGCCCGGTGATCTCCCCGGGCTCTGAGAAAGAAAGTGGGAGGCGGTGTGTGAAGCCGACGTTTCCACACGGCAGCAGGGCTCTTGAGACCTCATCCAGAGGAGCGCGTGGACCCGGGCTCAGGCACACTGCCCGCCGCCGCCGCCGCTGCTCTCCTGGATGCTGCACAGAGTCTGAGCCACGGAGGCTGCAGCTGCCGCATCCCTCCGCTTCACTTCAGCGCACACGAACGCGAGAGCCGCCGCGGGGACCGGTTGAAGCGGGCGGACGGAGGCGCGGCTCGGGCGCTCGGTGGATTCGGTTTCACCGGCGGGGACGGACCGGGGCGGGGGGGAGATGGAGCGGTGGAAAGGCAGAGTGGCCCTGGTGACCGGAGCCTCGGTGGGCATCGGAGCGGCTGTGGCCCGGGCGCTGGTCCAGCAGGGCATGAGGGTGGTCGGCTGTGCCAGGAACGTCGACAAAATAGAGGTGGGTGAGCATTTTACTGAAAAAACAGAAAGAATAAAAGAAAAGCCGACTCGGCGGGGGGAGGCTAGCTCCGGTACGGCGACGACACACCGGCTAACTGACGGTAACTGCTAGCTAACGTTAGCATCACAAGTTGAAGCTCGAGACCTGCGCGCGGACTGTAAACACACACTGAGGTTGGGGAAATATTACACAGAAACGAGCGCGCCAGTCGTGATTTAATGTTAGGTAACCGGTTTGACTGAAGATGACACGTCCCATTAAAGCTCACAGGGATAACTGACAGGTAATTGCAGATTAAAGTGATCCTCAAACTGAACCCCAACTATCACCAGGTTCTGCCTCATGAATATCACATTGATGTTGTTGTGCCCTGATCGTCTTCCTCACTCTCAGAAAGTGATTTTTGATCACTAAAGATGATGCTTCTGCACTAACATCACTCTGCCAGCACACACACACCCACACCCCACACCCCCCCCCCTAATCTGTAATAATCCATGTCATTAACCCTGCTGGAAATATTCCCCTTCTCATTCAAGAGTCAAGGATTTATTGTCACGTGCACAACAAATGACATCAGGCACTCGCTGGCAATGAAATTCTTTGGTCTGTTGACCTTCTCGGAGTCTCCTCGTGTGTGAGGGTCAGCAGCACACCGGCATCTACAGATCTGGCTCAGGCGATCGTTGTGTTTTCCCCAAATGTCAAGAGGGAGAAAGGGGGAGATGTTTGCTGACAGCTCACTGTGTTGTGGGGCAGCAAGTTGTGGTTCACCCCTCCATCCTCCACCCGCCTGTGTCACAGTAACGGGACGTCCAGGCAGGGTCGAGGCACCTTCACCGCAGTTTGTAAGGAGGCGTCAGTGGATGCTGTTCACCTTCAAACTGTCTCACCTCACCATGATCTCCACCTTCTCTGACCAAACGACCCACATCTCCACCTTATGTAACAATGATTATATGTTACAAAATCAATTTACAACAACCCACATCTCAGTTTACTAACTGTTCCATCGATATACTTTTTTATTCTACGACTTTTCCTCTTAGGCTTTGTACAGCAATATGCATTTTCTCACGTTGTTTGGGACAAATCTCATCCGAAACACGCAGCCTGTCACATTTTTGAGGTCAGCGCTCAATTAGCTGTGTAACAGGGAGCTTAAATTACACCAACTATGATAATAAAAGACAAGCCCAATCATTATTCAAGTCTGACTATGAGAGTAATTAGTGCCAGTGGTGATTATATTTGAACTGTGCATGTGAATCTTTCATCTGCGTGTTAAACCGGTACAGTGACCTTGCGACTGTAATTAAAAAAAGAAAAAGAAAAAAAAGAATGAATTCTGTGAATATGTGAAGTTGCATTTTAGCGTCTTGTGACAGATACTTTAGCACAGAGAATTTGGGGTGTGTTGAATGGAAAGCAGAGGCCTCCTCCGGTGCAGGTGTCAGAGGCCCCTCCCCACTAACTGTTGTCTAACCATGAGCCATAAGGCACTGCACCTTGCTTATCTTGTCAGCCAATTATTAAGCCCTACTCTCCTTGCTCCAGACTTGTCCTGGCTTCCAGCACTGGGCGGAAGAAAGCCTGCTGTGTCGACATTTAGCCGACTAATTTATTTTTTTCTCATTACAAAGTAGCATCGCTTGGCATGCATTATGACAACGCTGTCATTTTTTAATATTTGGTGTTGTACTGTTGAATATAATGAGGTAGTACTCAT
>JAOXYL010000078.1:5015442-5025533 GCA_028564955.1 Terapon puta
AAGCTGTCATGAACTGGAGCTTTAATTGTTGTATTTGAGGTACAAAAATCCGGTAATATTGATTGTTCTTGTCTTCAGATGTTTTTTTTTTTTTTTTACAAGAAAAGTGAAGTAGAGAAATGCCAAACATCCCAGAGAGAGTCGCCCTCCTGACAGCAGAGAGGACACTCGTTTTGGATCAGGGATTTTTAATGACATAGCCATGCTGAGAGAGATAAAACTAGCCCTTTCTCTGCTCCACTTCTACATTTCATTTGAACTCAAGAGTTTTATCTTTTTTTTCTTTTTGTTCATTCATACACTAGTTTTTCCTCATTATTGTCCTAGTTTAGTGTCACAGATAGTTTGGCCAATGAACTTTAACATTATAACAGCAGGTAGATATACTGGCCTGGGAAGACATTCATTGCTGTTTTTATCCTTACAGGCACCCTAACTGTCGAGCAGATCTACCAAGACAGAGACAAATTTGCGACTCTGGTGCGAGAGGTGGCGGCGCCGGATGTCGGCCGCATGGGCATCGAGATCCTCAGCTTCACCATCAAGGTGAAGACATGGGGACAGTTGACTTTGATCTGCATCAGTCTTTTGAACATGTCTCCTGTTTCCTACTTGAATTAGGATAACCGAGTTACTTACGATACTGTATGTGCATATTCGATGTCCCTCCTGACAGGATGTATATGATAAAGTGGAGTACCTGAGCTCCCTGGGCAAAACTCAGACCGCTGCAGTACAGAGGGACGCAGACATCGGAGTGGCAGAGGCAGAGAGAGACGCCGGCATCAGGGTAAGAAGAGCTTTAACTGAAAATTAAAACTACAAATGAGACCTCCTTTTTATTAGCGAAAAGAAAACGTTTGCATTAGTAAACCACCAAACTGCTCGTATTGAATCTTTCTGTCATTATCGTCATTTACAGGAAGCCGAGTGTAAGAAAGAGATGATGGACGTCAAGTTCCTCGCTGACACAAAAATGGCCGACTCCAAGCGAGAGCTGGAAATGCAGAAAGCCGCATTCAATCAGGAAGTGAACACAAAGGTATCAAATTACAGCTCTGATTAACCACACAGTCGCCGAACAAATGTGAGAACAAAGCATGAACAGAACCTCCTGCCTCCCCAGAAAGCCGAGGCTCAGCTGGCGTACGAGCTGCAGGCGGCCAAAGAGCAGCAGAAGATCCGTCTGGAGGAGATTGAAATCGAGGTGGTGCAGAGGAAGAAGCAGATCACCATCGAGGAGAAGGAGATCGACCGCACGGACAAGGAGCTCATCGCCACTGTGAAGAGGCCTGCCGAGGCCGAAGCCTACAAGATGCAGCAGCTGGCCGAGGGACAGAAGTGAGCTGAACTACACTGCACCGTCAAGTTTTTAAGTCTCCATATTTGAGAATGATGAGGGCAGAATTTCACTTGTTTCACCTGCAAATGGCATCACTGTCCTTATTTTAAGTTGTTGGCATTATGGAAGAATTATGCAGCAGCAGCAAATATTGGTTACACTGCATACAATGTTACATCTGTTGTACCGTACATCAAGGTGTTTACTCAACACATCCACGAAACCACAGCATCGTTAAAATGGGTGACAGCTTACCACTTACTCGCCCTCATTCGCACCGAAAAACCACTCAGACCTGTTTGTTTCTGTCTGTCTGCCACTGAGAGGAGCAAACACTAACCAGCCCTTTCCACACTTCTCCACCTCCACACCAGGACAAAGAAGGTGCTGACGGCGCAGGCGGAGGCCGAGAAGATCCGCTTCATCGGCGAAGCGGAGGCCGCCTCCATCGAAGCGGTGGGAAAGGCAGAGGCTGAGAAGATGAGGCTGAAGGCTGAAGCCTACCAGCAGTACGGCGATGCTGCCAAGACCGCTCTGGTCCTGGAGGCTCTGCCCAAGGTCTGTGGTATACGATTACAAACCAGTGATTTTTAAAAGAATTCACCAGTACTTGGGGAGTTTGGTTCACCTGCCTGATTACTCAGTGTCCTCATCAATAGGAACAAACCAGAGGAGACAGATGGAATAGAATACATTTATGTCAGTGAAATAACAAGCAGATGCTCACTGTGTTTTAACAGATTGCCGGCAAGGTGGCGGCACCCCTGTCCAAGACCAATGAGATCGTCATCCTGAGTGGAGATGGCAGCCGCGTGACCGGAGAAGTGACCCGTCTTTTAGCTGAACTCCCCGTTTCCGTCAACGCCCTCACTGGGGTGGATCTGACCAAGGTGTGACTTCAAACATTTCATCAGCCCCCTCTCGTGAATGTTACTCCTGTCTTATTTCCAGTGTCTGTTGTGTGCTCGGCAGCCTGGTAATACTGTCGTCGATCCATATATTTGCTAGAAATTAAATTTTCAGCGGAATAAAACATTATTACAACAGCTGACCCGAGGGCACGTAATAGAACACAAACACCCGCCAACGCTCGACAATTCTCCGTCTTGCCAAGCTGCAGCCTTCGCTCTGTTGGTTTATCATTCACGTCTTCAGGGACTCTCCAACGAATTAGCACAAGAATTTCTGTTCTTTCTTTCTTCTATGGTGAATAGGCAACTGTTTGATAACGCGGTCGCCACGACAACTTTGCAAGGTGATATGTCGGTGTCAAATTTCAGGTGGTTCAAGTGCCATCGGCCCTGTTGTTAGCCATGTTAGGCCATCAGGGACTGTTGAAATTTAATGCATCCATAAAAAAAACACCACGTTCAGTTACAATCACCTGTATTTATTGTGTAAAACGGTTCCTCTACTTTTCATGCAGCACTGTCAGCTAGGCTCTGATGTTTGCTACTCTCAGCTAATCCGTGTGTGCTCTGATCCCACAGATGCCTCTGCTCCAGAAGATGATGGGCCCACAGTGCCAAACAGCCATATGATGAATCAGGCCACAGACTTGTTACTCTGAATCCTCCGACATATATCTGCCTCAAGCATGAAAATAGTTTCAGCCTCTGACCCCGTATGCAACTGCCTTTGACCAGAAACACTTGACACCAACTAAGAGGGTTTTTTTTATATTTTTAAGAGGTTTTTAATTTTCTAAAGGAAAAAAAAAAGCTGGGGGCCTTACTTCTAAAGGACCAGGCTGTGTTTTTCTTCGGTTGTTTTTAGATTTTGTTTTAGACACGTTGATTCTTATCACACTGCACTAGTTAGCCAGGATTATATGCTGCAGGCCTGTTTTAATTCTATAAGACATCCAAAGCAGAGTTGGGGATTTTTTTAAATGAAATGATTTGAGTATGCCCACTTGAAATGTAGTAGTGTCAAACATTATACATAGAAAGAAAAAGTCTTCAGTAGCAGGTGCAGGGTAGACTCTAAAACGTTAACAACGATTATTTCTTTTCTGCTAGAAGTTTGAAGGCACCACCTCCCCTTCGGGTGCTGTGACACCGACACATTAGCCACATGTGTCAAACACCCTGAGCCCAGCTAGTGAAGAAGCTTGCAGTACGCTTAGCGCAGTGTGGGATGGGCAGCTTTTATTCCACCCCCCCCCAACCCCCTTTTGCTTTTTGAAACGTTACAGATTAATCAGACTTATCTCTAACTCATGGAGAAGTTGATGGGTAACCAAACCGCTGTTACACTTAAGGCTCAGATTTTCACTCACTGTGATTGTAAGATTTACAGTATGTTACAGTGTCGGTGATATTTGATTCACTCGTGTGCTAATTCTTACCTCGCAGTATGTCTTCATGTTGCCTGTCTTCTCGTTCTGATGTGCAGTGCCTGTTCACCACACAAGTGCCCACACCTCTTTGGACAGTGGTTCGGCTTGAGTAGGATTCGTGTCAGAGTATATCACTGTGTTATAGATGGATGACGTCTAGGTCCCCGTTATCATAATATCTGCTTATACTAACAACAGTGTTTACTCTTCACTTGTATTGTGTGTTTGGACATGTTAGGGAGATATCATTACTGAGCAAACGCAAAACACAAAGCCATACTTAGCAGAGATTAGCCTTAAACAATACATTTACACAGACATTTCCGTATCACCCATGTTACGCATATTAGATGTTCAGGGTCCGACCTTAAACTCACTTTGTTACCTCTCTCTCTCTCTCTTTCCTCCCGCTGAGGTGAACCGTCCTCCTTCTGCTCAGATGACGTAACTCATCTCTCGTGTGTTATGTCAAACCACTTCTGCAGACCACGTTCCCGTTTTGTAACCTCAAAGAGTAGTCGCACGCGTCCACGGGTTAAAAAGTTGCCTCCATGTTGCGTATATGACCTCACCGTTACCCGTGACAGCAAAGCAGGAATTTAATGTTGCATCCAGTCGATCCGTAACTCTCAAAGTTGGAAATTGTGCATGTGATCAGGGTTTGCCTTCGGGTGGTCTTCAGTTGGCTAAACGTAATGTCGAGCAGTTAGACGCGTTTCCTGCTGCAACAGGTCAGTTATTTGTCACGTTGCCTGCTGATCGGGTCAGTCTTTTGACTCCATGTTGTCTATTACAGTCACCCAGCAGCCGCTTCAATGTTACATCACCGCTTGTGGCGTGAGGACACAGAGTGCAACTCGTTTCAACCTCTAGATGGCAGGATGTTAACAGGATTTGTACCCACATCGGATTATTCTGCATAAACTCCACGAGCCTTTTGCGGCTGCCTGCTCCAATTGTTCATTGTTCTCATTTTAAACATCAGATTTTCATATGGACCTCCGTTGTTTTGTCGCATTATCCAGCCTGCTCACTGTGCATGCAGTGAGGTCAGGCCTTTTTTTTTTTTTTTTTTTTTTTAATGATGTGTTTCTGACAAGTCACATCAGAAATGATTATTAACCACTTTTCAAAATATGTGACCTTAAATGTTTTGTTTTTGTGTTGACATCTTGAAGTTACCATAGTCACACTATTTCCTTTATTCTCTGTGAATAAACATGAAGCTTGTGGCCTGTATTGTCTGAGCAAACTCCATCTTGTTTCTGCTTTTGATGTGAATGTTACGCTTCCCTCCCGACTTCAAATGTGTTTTCTGCGACTATTTGACCCGCTGTAAAATTCAGCCTGGCTTGGAAAAAAAATACAATATTATTGTTAATCTTGTAATATTCTTTAGCATAATCTGAAATGATGCGTATTTCTTAACAGACGGTTGATGGCATCTAATCAGCATCTAATCAGTCATTAATCATCCAAGCCTGACACCCGATGCTGCGTACATCGTCCCATTATTATCTTACGGAGAAGTCAATGCTGCCCTCCAACAGTTTACACCTCACTGTGGTTTGGTTGGGCCACGTCGGCTGCACAATGGCTGACTGACAGCTTTCGTCTTCACTCCGACATCAACATGGAACCTTGATTGAAAGGCTGCATCCGGTCCCTGGCAGTCGGTCGGGCTAGAAAAACAGACTGAGTAAATTTGTGATGAGAAATGAAACGGGCAGAACCATTTGACAGTTTGAAAGGCAGCAAGTCACATTATGGTCTTTGCATATCTGATCAGATTAATCAACATCTATCAATCATTGAATGTGCAAAGGCAGAGTTATAAAATATAGTTTATCATTTAGGACTATACTTTGTAATACTCCTTGTATTTAGACGAAGTAGTATATTTTGTTTCTGTACACAGTGCCTTTGTTAAATAATTGACATCATTTATATTTTCATGTGCAGTTTGTTGACTATTAATCAAAAGTGCTGATGGGATATTCGTCGAATATGTGACAGCTATACGTGTATACTGTACAGCTGTACCTCTTTGTACTAATTCTATTTGATGTACTTTCTGTTCTTCACTGCAAATATAGAGGGGAACACAGTTAATGAGAAATATAAATGTAGCGGTTGGTAGCATTTTACAGCTTTTCCGTTAGAATTTGGACCTCACTATTTTCATTCATCATGTTGTATACCAAACATTAAAATGTCTTGATTTGCGGAATAGCCAACTTTCTGATACTCCAAATGGCATTTTAGAGAAGAATGTGGTTAGAGACCAAACAATATAGACCCCTACGCCTTAACTCTTGTCTTCATCTGAAACGTCTATCACTCATCTGTTGTCTATCACTCACGTAATCTCTAATCTTTACTCAAATTATATTGTGGATCTGTCACGTGGCATCTCATGTAACACTGGCCTTTGGAAATCTGATCCAGCATGGCATTTCTAAGCATGATGTTCTTGTTATTCTGTGTGTGTGCCACCCTATAATAAATGTTGTACCACTTCCTGTTTGCCTGGTCGTCTGTCTGTTACAGAATATTAAATTAGGGAGGCCTGATTGAGCATCACACACACACACACACACAGCCTGAGATGAAATGGGAAACGTCACAGTATACTGTACATATACTATTCATTCAGACTGAAGGTAAGCAAGAGCAGATGTGTCCTCTCTGTGGTGTCTGCTGAACGAGCTGGACGTCGTCATAATCAGAGGTCTGGATGCTGGTGAGGTCACCGTGACTGTGGTGACAAAAGGATTATATTGATCATTTGGGACTGTCATGAAAGCTGAATGCTCCCCCCTCACATGTTTATTAAGCAGAGAAGCTCACAAACACCACATCTACATGTAGGTCTGCTCTCAGAGGGGAGCACAGGATGCTCCTGCACAGGACCAGCTCTCTGTTTTACAAATACTATGACCTCCTCTGTGAGAGATTCTCAACTGAATTAAGAAACTGTACCATTGCACCACACCTTCACTCACAGTCTTGCAGCCTGGCACCTGAACAGTCAGATGTGTGAAGCACGAAAGGTGCACAAAATGTTTTTTCAGTGCTTATCATCATCATCATCATCATCATCATCATCATCATCATCATCATCTCCATTGTAATCATTTTTGATAACTAGTCCTGTTGTCCTATGCCTTTGGCCAGATAATCTTTACATAGCTTGTGTGTATTTTGTGTGGATGTGTTCACTAGTATTTCATTAACAATGTGGTATTGATATTTGTGCAACTGACCCCCATATTGCTGTGCTGCACAGCTTACATATTTAGTGTGTTGTGCTTTTGTTTGACTACTGTCCAAATCACTGTTTTATTAGGATTGCTATCATTGGTTGGTAACATTGTACTTTATTTGTTCTCCTCTGCAGTGATGATGTGTGTGTGGGTGTTGCTTCATATTGCTTTGCATGGCCACATTGAACAGTGGATGTTATTACATTATTGCAACACTTTGCGGCTGCGCCTGTTCTTCTGCATGATTTATGTTCTGTCCTGAGGAGGCTGACTTTGTTGTTATTGTTGTCATTTTGGCATCGTTCAGCGCTGTGTTTGTATTTCCTAATGTATCGCTTCATTAGCTGTTCAACATCTTGCCAAAGGACTTTAGTTGAAAGTGAGCTGGCTGCCCTACACTGGCACATTTACAGGATTGCTGATTAATGTGTGCAGTCCCGATGAATAAAAATAACATGAAAGGCCTGTTGTCAGTCTTTTGATATTATTACACCGTGTATTAACTTTCACGTCCCACAGCAGCTGACCTGGACAGCTGATGAGAGGACATGACTGTACTATCCTGGTGCAGGGGCAGTTCATATTCAACCTGAAGAGGGCAGCCACAGCGTTTAGTAAGCACCAACCATGGAGCGCTGAAGTGAGACCAAGGCCGTTATTTGGGCGTGTTTTCTCATGTTTGATCCCATTTAAGTAATGCTTTGTTTCACACATTTGTAAAGTGATTTCTTATCTTCAGAGGAGTCATTCAACTTACTTTGTAGGAACATTAAACTCAAAGCGAGAGGAAACCTGGAGACATACTTGAGTAGGGTCCCATTGAAAATCCATTAAAGCTATGGATGGTTTGAAACCACTCATTTTAATGATTTCAAACATGTATGTTGCATTATGCCGTATTTCCACATAACCAGAATGACTCTTTAATTACAATAAAAGCAGACATGATCGCCACTGTTAAGGTCGTCTTTCCAGGGTGATTTTAACTAGACAACTCACTTAGCTCTGATCACATATTTGTGTGCAATCTTGACTGTAGTGGTGTAAAATGTACAGTATCTCCCTCTGAACTGCACTGCAAAAGAAAAGATACATACATAAAGTTCTTCACAGTTCTTCACACTGACACTTTATACAGTTACATTAGCACTGCTGCTCGTACTCTCTGTGCACATGCCATAGCTTGATAGCAATATCAATAATACCATCATTTAATGCATAAATGCCACAGTTTCATAATAAATAAAACAATAGATAAATCATAGAAATGGCTATTTCTTTTCCTTTTACTGTTAATTAATACAAGCACCACACTGGTCATATTACAGTCAGTAGAGTCAGTAACTTCCTGCCAGTTCTGTTCAGGATGTAACTGTTGTGCCAATTAAACCAGACTCATGTACAGCTCTGTTTGCGGCCTCCCTACAGGACTCAATCTCCTCTTATTAAAAAAAAAACACCTGGTTCATATTACTCCTGGCCAGATGTTTCACACCTCTGAAACAGATACACTGTGTTGCCCTCGGAGGATGATCAAAATCTAACTCTTTCCTAATGTCCCCTTCGCCTCCTTTCTCTCTTCCCCCGCACCCTCAATTAGTCTGCTTATATGAAACTCATTTCCACAGTGTTATACGCAAAGTATAACACTGTGGAAATGAGCTGATCTCAGCCAGTGGGGTTTGGTAAGACAGGGATGAGGGTGAGGAGGGAGGGGGGAGGGGAGGGAGGAGAAACACGTGCTGGAGAAATGGGGGATGGAAGACATTACTGCATGTGATGTAATGGCATTAAGGTTACATTTACTTGTTTAAGTCAAAAAAAAAAAAGTGTCCTCATCACTTAACGGCAAAACAGTTCGATCAAACCCCCAACAAGTTTCCTCTGATGCCTCTTGATAAAACCTACTAATTGCGCAATAAGAGCTTCCTCCCTTTTTTGGCTCCGCATGTGGCGAAGAATAAAAAAACTTATCTGTGAGTGCAAATGGAAATTAGCAAAAAAAAGTGAGGCATTTCTGTTGCAGATAAAAAGTTGGAGTGACACCAAACCACCCTGATAGTCCTACCTCCATCTTTATCTGTGCCTACAGGAGGACCTCTCACACCCCGAGCCCGCTCCCACACCCTAACTAGGGAGTGTGTTACCATGGTAACTGTTGTGAGCCACCTAACTTTCCTTAAAAACAGTTCATACATAGCATCCATAAACAAAGACATTGTAAATGAACTGAATTATTGGATCATTGTTAAAAAAATATGAAGAATCACAGGTCTTCTCGCTCTGCAGTTTCACACTAACTGTGATAAATGACCGTGACCTTAGAGTAGTGGATCTGAATACGTGAGTGTACTGTGAATATTGTGTTAGGGTTACTATACTCAATCCACGAAACACATATATATTGTGTATTCATGTATATAACCTGCACTACACGAGGCAGATCTCGTTCAGTTACTAGTTAACAAGCTTTTGCAGCACTTTCCTTCAACAAATCCAGAAAATAAGAGGGCAAACTCCCCCATTAAGACTTATTTTCTTTACAGAGGCAGCCTCTTCTTTAAGGAACGTGGACAAATTGTCAGGGATGACAGACAAACTGCACCAAAGTGCTCTATCACCATCCAGGCGTAACTCCATACCGAGGATTTGATGTGCGGCGCGTGTATGACACATCTAATAAAAAACTGATCTCAGCCCTCCATATCCTGGAATCTAGCTGAGCGCATGAAAAAGAGTTTAATAAGTCAGATAACATGACATCAGCTGACATATTGTAGTATTAAATTCCAACCCGTGAAACCATCACATATAAATCCGAACGCTATGGGATTCGGAGGACGTGACAAATGATGAACGTTAGATGTATTACTGCACTGTGAGGTAAAGCTCAGAGCATTTTAACTGATGATGGGGGGGGGGTCTGTTTTGACTTTGTGCTGGGGTCTTTTAATTAATCTTCTATGGCCAAGAAAGCTCCAAAACCTACATCTGTCACATGGTTAGGAAATTAAATACTGCTTCTACCAAAGCCTTCATACTGCTGCTGCCAGGTCATGTTTAAAAGTCAACTATAGTACAAAATGATATTATAAGCAATTAAAAGTGATTAATGAATGAATTTTTTCAACTAGTTTACTCT
>JAOXYL010000078.1:5029442-5058037 GCA_028564955.1 Terapon puta
TTAGTTTGGAAGAAAGTCATTACTAATGAAAGCTGTGAGGTTTCACCACTGTAGATGCACTAGCATCAAATGCACACCAACATGATAGTGGTCATGGTAAATGACCATTTTGAGCAGGTTGGAGGATACAGCTGTGTCAGAGCACAAGTCAGCAAGTGGATTAAGGTGAAAGAGTGTACGGGGGGTTTTAAATAAGCCACATAGTCGGTATTACACAGAGTCAGCTGTCAGCTTATCATCATGTGTGACTTAGAGGGTCCCTGCAAAATGGGTTCGCTCTTCACCTGTGTCATTGAATAGGGCACTTCCTGGGGCAGATACTCCAGAAGCTTCTCTCTGATGATGTTGGTGCAGATTTCCTCGGGACTCTGGTCAGTCAGGACTTCACTGTGGTACTGCCATGATCCTGGCTTAGCTGCAGCCATAAAGTAGGTCTACGACACAGATGGAACCATGGTCATTATCATCATAATAAACATCAAATGTGAAAAACATAACACTGTACTAAATCTATGTAGTAAAACTAATAAATATTTTACTTTGGTTTTACTGTGGGGTAGGTCGTCAGTTAACAGTAACATACCTTCAGTGTGTCCACATCCTCTTTATCCACAGAGGAGAGCATGAAGACATCCTTGAAGTGAGGCCAGCCCTGCTGGCTCCTCAGTGCCTTCAGCTGCTCTTTGCTCAACCTGGAGTTTGGCTCAGTGCTGCCTTCAGGCGCTGCATCCTCCTCATCGTGAGATAACTCTGAATCCCTGTCTGGCCCATTTGCAGCCCACGGAGGCTTGATCACTGGCCTGATCCGCATTTTGCGTCCGTTCACCACTCCACACGTCAACAACGCTGTGATATCCAGCAGCCGGTCCTTAGCCCCAACCAGATCCACCTTAACAACAGGAGAATCAGTGATGACATCTAGGACACTCCTCAGTGCAGGCGAATGCTTTGTATTCAAAAGCATATATCCTATATTTTTCTTATTGTCAATACAGCCAACAAAAAGACCAAAACCAACAATTAACTGATCTACTAAGAAGTACTGCCGCTGTATTCAGAGCCTGATGACTCTTGTTCCCTTGATACAGCTTCACTGTTGTCCAAAATCTATCAAAAACACATCAGTGAGACCCACTGTTGCGCTGGGTTTTAATACATTTTTATCAAACAAGAAGAAATAGAAGAAGTAATATCTTCCTCAGGTATTCAAAAAATTTAGAAGTGGCACAACCAAATCACAAAATATGTATTAGTGAATTCATTAGTTTTAAACGAGGAACCTCAAAGTGAGTTTTTGTTATTGTAAATGCTGCCTGGTGACAGCGTAGCCAGTATATATCACTCTGGGGAAGAATACCTTATTGAGGACCAGGATTGCAGGGATGTCAGGGTGCTGGGACAGGCATTTGAGCACCTCGAAGTCAAGCCTGTTGCACATCCATTTGTCTGCCACATCCACCATGACTACCACTGAAAATGGACACAGTTCCCATTATGAGCCCTCGAAGCTCAGCACTATATTTCACTCTCGACGTTAAATCTGTTTTATGAAAGCATCAAGAAGGAAACTGCGGCTCCGGTCTGACTGACAAAAAGCTCAGAGTAAATTTGCATCATACTTAGGTCGGCTTCTTTGACTGTGTTCCAGGGATCTACGAGCAAAGACTTCTCCAGCTGGTGTCTATGGAAACAGAGTGCAGTCATATATTACGCTGCATAATGATACTGATGATAATGTTGAAATACCAAAAGTCTAAAGAAAAGAGGCACCTTTTGACCTTCTGCAGACTGGTGAGACCAGGAGTGTCCAGTAAAACCTACAAAAAAAAATAAATAAATAAATACACGCGTGTTGAATGTTGAGCAGCATTAATCAATTACAACAGAGGAGACGTGAAAAGGCTCTTACTATCTGTGTATCGTCCTCTGTCAGGACACCCAGGGCACGAGACCGCGTCGTGTGCACTTTCTTGGACACCGCAAACACCTTTAAGATATAATCACGGAGTCACCGACAAAGTAAGCACCACCCCCCTCCTCAGAAAGACAGATACATTACAATGTGCAGGTTTAAGACGGAGACAGTTCTGACCTTCCTGCCGAGGAGCTGATTGGACAAGGTGGACTTCCCGGCATTTGGGGCACCAATTATAGCCACCTTCAAAACCTTTGCTTTCTCGGGCTGATCTGGGTTTCTCAGTAACAAAGATAATTGTTCACCTGGAAGCAAGGAAACAGAATTAATCACTTGCGAGTAAAAGTAAATATGAGAGCAGTTTTTTAAAAAAGGAAGTAGAACATCAGATTGGTGGCAGGATGACGTCGGCACATTTTGGAAAAAGGGCTGAGCTGGAGTGATCAGATGAGTTTGGGGATGTAAATCTCTGAGGCTGTGGTCTGATTACCGCTGTCCGGCGGAACCGAGGCTGGGAGGCGATAAAAACTGCCGTCTGCCTCCGCTGCTTTGCCTTTCATCAGTCTGCTGAGAAATGCCTCTGATGTAATAAAACAAGCAGGAGTGAAGATAAATCCGTTCCCCCCTCCTCGGCTGCAGGCAGCGTTTCCTGTAAAGACATCAACATCTCCATCACTTCGCTGCCAGCGGGGCTGCAAGGTAACTGACTAATTCTGCTTGCCTGGATGTTGACACAGTATACTAATGTATTCAGATGGGCCCCCTTTTGTGGGACTCATTCATAATAATCTAACACAGAGTCATTTGGGAACCACAGAAACTTTACAGTAAATGTTTTACACCATTTTGTACAAAAACACTTGCCTTAATAAAAGTCTGCTTGTAGCTTACTTGTATTGTTATTATCACTATGGATGGTTATAATATTGCTGAAAAAAATAATAATTTTGTCAATTTGGAGCCAATTGCTGCTCGTCTCTAGTTAACATCTTTTAAAATTACAATAGACTAAATGGCCCCGAGCAGAATGTCAGTTTTAGCCATTTTTTAAATATTTCGTAGACTAACTTCCTCAAGAGTAAAGGAAAGGTCTCAGTTGCTTCAAACCTTCAAACCCAGCTTACCCAATATGTGAGCCTGTCAGATTTCCAAAGATCCCTTCACACATGATATAAGATGGATAAAAACACTCTCTAAGTACATCAATACAAAGTATACAGTTTAAAAATTCTGCTTTCTGCCCTGATGAAAAATACAGATTGCATGAATATTTAAACACAGTTCATTTCAGCAGATAAAAAATGTCTCTTACTTCACTGTAAAGTGCAGCCGCAGCGATTAGTCAACTATTTTGATAATCGAGTATTTATTTAACTTCCTCTTTCAGCAAACATTCAAACAATTTGATTGTTCAGTGCTCTAAAATGTGAAAAGTGACACTTTTCACAATCTACTGAATATTTTGGATATCTGGCTACATTTTTCACTGTTTTCTAGTGTTTCACAGACCAAACACTTCATCGCTTAAATGAGAAAATAACAGATTCATCAGAGAAGTGGATGGTGCAGTAAAGTCTAACCTGTGTATCACCTGTGGAGGTTGTGTTTAGGATCTATTAGTGAGTCACAGCGGCTGAGAAACCTCAACAATTCAACAGATTAACGTGAAAACACGCTCAGGTCTCAAACATCACAGTGGACCTGTCCCCTCATGAACCTGTCTCCTCATGTGTTGTCACTGTGTCCTATCTCCTACTTAGTATGGTGACTGAGGTGAGGGAAATAAAAACCTCATTATTTTTACTTTTTACAGTTAACCAAAAGTCTCGGAGCTGACCCGGGTTCGGCTGTTGATGAGCCGACGGTCACATTTCTCCGCTGTGTAATTATCTCAGACGCTGGGCACGTTTCCGCGCTGTAAAAAGAAAATAAAAGCAGTGTTTCGGCACTGACCCGCTGCCAGGCGCCATGACGCACTTTCCCGTCGGAGCGGCGCGGCCCGTCCGGAGCGGAGGGCGGCCTCTCTGAAGACCCGGCCGCACGCCCTGAGGGCCATGGAGCCCACAATTAGTGATGAATTTAACCGGACACGACTACTTATCGACCCAGAGGTGAGCCGCTTGTTTACGCTCACATTGCCTGCTGGGCGACACCATGTTGCTCTGACCGAAGAGAGTCTACTTCCGGTCTGAAGAGGGTCGTGAGGAGATTTGATGGAGGCTGCACCGCCCCCTACCGACCGACAGGTACAACTACAGACAGCTCCTCCATCCTGCTGACTGTAACACTATAAGGCTCAGAGGGGTAAAACACCACTTCAGATGTGACTGAAATGCCTCGTGGCTTATTTACATGTTGATATTTACCCACACTAGTCTAGAGCGAGACTAGAAGCCTGTAGAATAAGCTTCAGCTCCTGAATCAGACATGACAGATCGGGGTCCAAGTGACTACTGAATTATTGCATAAGAGCAAAACACCAGGAAATAAATCAAACAACAGCTAATGAATGAGAAATAAGATCATTCGGTTTAATCAAGTCAGGTCAGTTTTATCTCTAGTTTATGGCGGCTCAAGTGTGTGGAGAAAGAAAATCACTGGACGAAGCTGTGCCACAGATCTAGAAAACAATTGTACACGTGCAATAATCCCATAGTTATTTTACATACACATTGATATGTAAAACAAAATAAAATAAAGCAGTCAGATGTTATTTTGCAGTCATTCCTCTGTAACTCCCAGAGGATCCCTGGAGCCCCGGTGTGGGAACCACCTGTCTACGGCGCGGAGGACAGTCAGAGGCAAAAATCAGCCGGTGGCAATTCCAAATCAGCTCATCACAATGCACAAACACATCTGCCGACACGAGCAGCTCGCAGTTTAAAATGGATGACAGCGCTCAAAGGATCTTTTTGGCTGCGGTGATATTCTCTAGATTACTTTGTGAGGGATGGTGCGCCTATAACCACAAATCAGATTGCACAGCGCTGACTTTTCTTTCCCTCTTGTCCCTGGAGTACACAAAACAGAGCTCGTCCCAGAGGGTGCTCGAAGCACAGTTGTGACGATGTTGTCGAGGATATATCGGGCACCCATGCTTAAAGCAGTATGCCAACCTGAGGAAAAACACTACATGCAAACACTGCAACTCTTCAGCGCTAATTCCCAACGACAAGCTGATATAATGACTTGATAAGCATGGAGCCTGTAAGGTTAATCATCGGACTAAAAGGACACAGTTTGCATATTGATCGATTATGGTAACATGTTGTTTTCATTTTGTATGGCAAAGTCAGGCAGAGCAGATGTCTCCCCATAGTCCATCAAACACGCCGGCTGTTTGTTAGTCCTCGAGGACTTGCTCAGGGCGGAACAAACACCTCCACTGGGGAGGATGATGAAGGATATCAGGTAGCTCACAATCTGTCATCATCTAACTCTAAAAGCTCAGCAGCAATGGAAGGGCAACAAAAATGGAGCTTTTAGCAGACACTTACTGCCGAATTCCAATTGAACCAGAAACCAAAAGGATATTTGAGGATCAGTAATGTTTGAACTTTCTCTCTATCTGCCTCCCTCCCACTCTCTCTCTCTCTCTCTCTCTCTCTCTCTCTCTCTCTCTCTATCCCTCTCAAATTCATTCAAGGCCTCCTCTCCCTCCGGGCTTTCCTCACATGGCCATTTCACGTGGGAGTGTATCAGAGTTCTTTCTATGACTGCATTAACTTTGGCCTTCAGAAAGAGCTCTCTCTAAAAAAAAAAAGACAAAAAGGCTTCGCCTGCAGACCATTTAATCATAAGCTGTAGCCCACTTTGCCATTTGAAGTGCACTTGCCAATGAGATTCAGCATGCTGTGATGGAAAACCTCCCTCTGCTGCTGCAATTCAGTGTGCTGTTGATTCCTAATCAATCTTGTTTTCCTGTAATTCTAACATTTTGTATTGATAGGGAGGAGGTCACGTCTCCCTGAATATGCAGGCGTTTTCCTGCCGCCGTGCCATGTGATGTCAGGCACAGAACTCTTGCCACATCAGACAGCCTCCCTTGTTGATTTGCTAATAACACCAGCTCGGATTAGACATGCAATAAATGGCAGCCTCGGAACTAATAGGAAGGTCTCGCCGCTTACAAGGAATAACAAAGTTCACGGAATAATAAGCACGAGCCATGGGGCATGTCAACAAGGAGCAGAGGTGGGGGGAAAAACAAACTGTCAGCGCGTCTGAGCATCCATCACTCCATCACCGCTGATTGCAGTGAGAGGCGTGATGCCGCACAGCTGGCTGACTGTCTATAAAACAGCCGCTCCTGAACTTTTTCATGCTGAGCACTGCAACGCACATAGCCTATTTGAAAAGGATCCCTCAGATTAATGAATGGACGGATGAAGTTCCACATTTGACAAATGAGAAAGCAGTGGGACTTAAGTGTTACGTCTTACGTGACACCCTGAAGGTCTCCCAAGGTCCCTCGATTCAGCAATCACTGCTCCATGCGTCCTTGCTCAGGCGGCTTTTTAAAAGAGGTGATTTAGCTCCCAAACTACCCATATAGGTCACACTGATGCTCTGATTGTACAATCTCGCTCTCTGTGGGGGAGATAAAGGGGGGGAAAAAAAACTTTTATTCATTCTAGACTTGCAATCGATGTGACTTGTCTGTGAAGTGGATCAATAATGCCTCTCTTTGAAATCATCAATCACGTCAGTGGTGAATTTAAAAAGCGTAATTAGGAACAGCGTTCTTAAACATCCTGTATTGACGTCTTCTTTGGTATGGAGAAAGACACCATTCTGCATCATTAACTTTGTATTATTGCCTGATGGAGCCTGCTGCTGCTACTTCCCCACCTGCTGAACTCAGAGCGCTGTGTGTGATTGGGCTTTCAGACCAAATTCTCCCCTCTTTCACTTGCTGATGGGGGAAGTGAAGCTTGCAGGTCTAAATTGGCTGGAGTATTGTAATAAGCCTGGTTCGCACTGGAACCGGGGCCACAGAGTTATCCCTCACAATGCTTTATAGAGGAAATGTTTGTGTGGAGAATATGTGTAATTTTCACTCTAATCGTCTTATTTGATTACTTTTGTGCCGGTTCTAACCTGACATGACATTACACGGCCATGAGCACACGTTCTCCAGCAGTCCCCATAACTTGCCACAATCTTCTGTGTTGTCCATCTGTCTCTCCCTGGTAATAAAATGGTATCAATACTGTGGAGAGGGCAGGTGGGCGGTTGTAATGGAGTAATTTATTTTAGTTGTCACAGAAATATAAGTCTTTGATTAGGGAGCTATACACATCAGGCTACACAAATAGAACCTTTCATCAAATCACAAAGCATGTGACACTATTGACCGTGGAGTCTTCTCTCTGGGTTTTTATCCTCCCCAGCAAGATTCATAATACAATATGTGGAGAGCACAATGATACAAAAATGCAAGGGTAATACAGCTCTAGGCAAATCTTGTGCCAGCGTACCAGATGAGTATTACATTTGGGTCAGTGAAAGGAAAGAACAAGCTGTATTTTTGGAAGATGGAAATGAGGATGTTGATGCAAGAAATAATTAAAATAATTAGAAAATGACAAATTGAGCGTGTTAGTAATTCGCTATATCCTAATCAGAAGTCTGGTGGCTCCTTAGTTTATATATTTTCAAGGCTGAGAATTTAATTGATCTGTTCAAGCAAACTCTCAGCCCAGATTTTTCTACCTGCCCTTAGTGTTTTAATTGCTGGGGTCTGAGGAAGCATGATCATCATCCCCATTCAGCGGAAGCGAAAGGAGTTTCAGCAAAGCGATTTACACTTCTAGTGTAGAGGCAACATTAGGCGTGTTGCTCCAAAAGTAATATACAGACAGGTAACCTTCATCGATATTACTTTTGGGGAAACGCACTCCAAAAAATTAACCTGAATAAATTAGTGTAGATTGAATGCAGGTGCTTCCATACGGGGCATAATGGCTCACTGAATGCTTTGATGAGGATGAAAATGATGTGAATCACATGCTCTGGTCCTCACCCTCACCAGATTTCAACCCAAGTGGAAAAAAAATGGGAGATTTTAGACTGAAATGTTAGACGCTCTCCGCCATTTTCATGAAATCATCTTGGTGAAGCTAAAGGAGGCATGGACCTTTGAAGCTGCTCTGGGGGCTCAGAGTATTCCAGTACCTTACTAACACTTTCTTTTTTTTCTTTTAGTCAGCCAGCCCATTAATTAAAACACCACATCATTACTGTATTACAATGCAAAACTTCACCACGCACTCTTATCTTCAAAGGTTCGGATAATTAAGTTTTCTCTGTGCACTTATGTGTGAATCATGAGGGGAACGCAACAGTGGAGTAATTGATCTGGCAAAAAATATTTTTTGTGACATATATCACGTGAAGTAAGTGCAATGAATATTTCTAATAATTACTTAAAAACAAATTGTAGAAAATATCCTGACCTTAAATAACATTCTCAGAATTCAGGTCCAAACAATACCACAATGCATATATACTATAATAATAACTAAAAATATATCAGAGGGAAATCGAGTAACAATGCATCATATTTTATAAAGTGATCATAGCTTTGCTATGCAAAATTTCAATCTTCAAAGCAACTACTGACTATAGTTATCAAATAAATGTAGTAAAATATTCTCCTCTTAAATATATTCAAGTACAATCTAACACTCTACGGATGTAGACGATAGTGTTTCACCTAAAGTTAGGTTACATCTTCCTGCTTTGGACTATCAGCAGTTAGCGGCTGAAGCAGTTTGAATTCATCCAGAACAAACCGTTTAGTCTGATGTCAAAAATAAAATGTGGTGGCAGTCATGATAACTATTACAAACAAACAAAAATGGCCAATCTTCTCTGTGCTGATCTTGTTTGCTTATGTGGATCATATAGAGTCATCAGTATTAAACTGAGACTGTTTCGAAACCAGTTCAAAACTTTTTGAAGGATTTTTATTTAGTTCTCTTTCACAGCACTTGTGGCAATAAATGGTAACTGCAGGTGGGTTTCTGAACCTCAGGTTTTAACGTTTGTACTTATCAAACTCTTCTTCGTTGGTTCGCCCACGCTAATCTTTTACTCAATACTAGCAGACAGCAGTAAAAAAAAAACAAAACAGTACGCTGCTTCAAACACAGACGAGTTGAAGGTCTGACTGTATGTCGCTAGTGATTTTTTCCAGGAAAGTCAACACCAAGGTCATAATCCTGCAAATGCTGCAGGCTTCAACGAGTAGGTCATAGGTCCATCACAACTGTCTTGCATCATTAAGTGACAGACAGTGACTTAACATACATTGATGTGAATGAAAATCTTTTAGATTATATATATTTTAGTACAGTTCCTCAAAATATGTTGAGGTATTTTCTTTTCTTTTTTGTTTAAATTATATGCTACACAACCTGAGCGTCATAACTACGAGAGAAGGTGTTTTATCATTATTACTATCTTAAATAAAAAAAAAAAAAATCTTAAATCTGCCTAGAGAGACTATTTGTCAAAAAAACCTTGTCAGAATACTATTGTATTATTTTATAAATCAATAAATGGTTTAGGGCCAAAGTGCATTTCTAATCTTCTGCTAGATCATGAACTATCCAGACCACGCAGACCTGCTTTCTATCCTCCGAGTCAAAACTAAACATGAAGAGGCAGCACTCAGTTTTTATGCATAAAAAATCTTCAACCACCTCCTAGAAAACCGCAGATCCACTGCAGCCTTCAGCTCATTTAAGTCAAGGCTTTAGACTTTTCCATTTGCAGCTGCCTTTTTATTAAATCAAATGGCTCACTGTAGCTTTTATTCTTAGATTGTATACCTGTCTTATTGTAATTCAGCTACTATTTCAACTTCTGTTCTACTCTAACGATTGATTTGAACTATATCTGAGTATCCATTTTTATATGGTGTGTATCTTTTGATCTTCATCTCAGTGCACTTTGAGTGGCCTTGTTGCGGAAGTAAACCTGATAAATACATTTACCTCGCTAACCAGCCCTGATGACGCACAGTGGAGAAACAGATAAACACATTTTCACGTCGCACGCCTATCAAATCAATTAAACACGTTCACCTTGCTCGTGCTGTTCTCCTAATTTCACCCTCCACATGCTCGTGCAAACACTCGGCCGTCCAATCAGGGCTCGCGCTCGCTGTCCCTTTAAACCGCGCGGCTCTCCTGCGCGGCGCGCGGCGCAGTCTGGAGCGGCCCCGTCCACTGCGCATGCGCGGGAAGTGGCTGCCGCAGACAGCAGTGATTCGGCACCGAGAGAAAATCTGTCCGCTTTAAAAACCATGGCGACGTGCTAAACGATGCCTTTCGCAGAGGTGAACGGAGAGTAAGTAGCCGTCTCTTCCTAACGCGCCTCCCGCCCGGTAAACCGCGTCACCCCCCGACACGGCGGCGTGAATTTTTAGGGGAGGCTGAGGGGGCAACAATGGGACTGTGTTGTGTGTCGGCTGGCTAGGTTAAGCTAGCCCGGAGCAGTCAGCTGGCAGCCTGACATGCAGGTTTATAGCTGCTGTGCTGGTGCTCTGTGTCTGTGTGTACGTCTGCTGCACAGCCTCCCAGCTGAACTGTCTTAAAACGAGCCGGAAACACCTCGGCGAGCCCCGGAATCAGCCGGGCTGCTGCTGGGTGAATGAAACTGGGCTTGTGTTGTTGAGCTGCTTAGCTGCTGTGTGTTGTGTTTTCTTTTTTTTTTCATTGTTATTTTTGCAAAATGACAACAACGACCGGCGAACATTACGAGGAGCTCCACTTCCACACCGCCGGACTTGGTCGCATCTCCTCGGTGGTGTTTCTCCGGGCTGGCTGCCTCTCCACAGACGTGATAAGTTGCTGTGAGCTGTGGGTGAAGTTGGAGGTGCGGTTATCTCGCTGCTATTCCCGGCTCTCAAAGTATGGTCGAGCTGTCACCGAGCCCCCCCCCCCCCGCTGCTAGTGTCTGATAGACTCATTAGGACATGCGTGCATACGTTTATATTTAGGGCTCTTGTCTGCGGCCGTGATACAGATGTGTAAGTGTGTGTGTGTGTGTGTGTGAGCGCCCTTGTCTGCAAATAGCGCCTGCTTTTTTAATATAACGACAGAAGGAGAGGTGATGGTGGGGGGGTGGTGTCTCCACCTGCAAAGGCAAGTGTTAAAGGTGATAACAAAAGGTTGACGTCACCGGGCTCATCCTGATCCTGCCGCACAACCTCGACCACTGAGGAGGAGGAGGAGGAGTGCAGGAGGAGTAGTTTTCAGGAGGAGGCGAGCAGCTTTCTTTTTTTTTTTCCCTCTCCTTCTTCTTCTTCTTGTGCCATAACGACTAATGGTTCGTGTCTGGAAGGAAGGAGAGGAAGGGGGGAGGGCAAAGAGAAGGGTCTATCTCTGATCAAATTTCGGGTATCCTAAGGGCACACTTAACTAATGGGATGCTATCGATGTTTCGCCCCCTCCGAGGCTGATCTCCACACGGCGGAATTTTAATGCTGCCACAGCCCGTCCGTGTTGTCTTTGGCCGCCCCGGGTCCGGCCGTGTCGCTGTAGCCGGTGTGTAATGTCATGGAGCTTGACGGATATGATTTTAGAAAAGAAGGCTTACCGCAGTAAAGCAACACTTGTGTGACTGGCCGGACTATGGGAGCGATCGCGGTCCGCTCTGCACATGGTAAGGCTGATCAAACTGCGAGATGTCGAGAGGTGATAAGAGATCTATATTTAAAAAAATTAAAGTGTTGAGTGTAGATGCTGCATGCCCATTCTGAAGTTGTAAAATCAGACTCTTCCATTGTCTCTGCCTGGCTGTGACAAAAGGTGAGGCTGTGTGGTTTATGGCAGAGCTCAGTGACAGCCTGTGCTTACCCAAACAGCAGCCTGACATTACTCGCCCAAAAGTGCAGTTTTGCAATGTGGCTCTCTTTCCCCTGCATTTTCCAAAGAGCGGATAATTAAATTTCAGACCTTGTTGTCTGGGAAACTCAGGCCCCTAGACTCTGTGCAATTATCTTGCGGAGGGAACCCTTTTTGCATCGGGGTGCTATGTTTCCCAGCACAATGAAGATTAATTAGGTCCTAAAAACAAATGACTGTAAGGCCTCTCCCCATCTGTAAAGCGCAGTTCGCCTCTAATGACAGCAAGCCGACAGATAGAGGAATGGGGGGAGAAATTCAGAGTTACTGTGAGATTTTGTGATGAAACATCAGTACATATATAGGTTTTGCAGTGCTTTACATCTTATTGTTTCTTTTTTTTTTAAGTTTGACTTTGGTGCAGTGCTTGTGCTTTTCTGTTTGTGTGTTTGTGTGCTCCCTCGGACGTGTGTTTACTTCCACCCAAGTCTGCATGTTTGCTCTCGATTTTAATGGCAGCAGAAAAGCCCGAATGTCAGGAGCACCCGGTTCATTAGTTCATGTGGTGTCGGTCAGCATTGTCGAAAATTCCAGCGTTCCGCCAAATTGAAATACCACTTGAATGCATGTGTTAATTAGATCTCCGTGTGGCTTTGTCTCTCCTCCTCTCCCCATGAGTCATGTGCTGACTCTTTGACCTGTCACAGCAGACCCACAGTCTTTGCTGAGGGCGAGCTGACAGGAAAGCAGGTTTGTCTTGATTTTTTTTTTTTCTCAGCTAACCACTGACAAATTTATTGGAACATATTGATTTACATTGTGGGCAGAGGAGGGTAATTTCCTCTAAAATACTTGCGTAGCATCTTGGCTCCTGTAACCTCTTAATCTACGGCTGCCTGTAGACGAGGTTAAACAATTGCAGAAAAAAAACATATAGATCGTAGAGAGCATACACACCTACGTATTTAAGCTTGCTTGAGTGGAAGCTTTAAAGTAGCGAGTAGAGTACAATGTGACTGTAATATGCACGCCCACACAGTTTTCTAGATCCTAACCTTGCTGTGTTAAACTTTCTTCTCGTAAGCGAATGGCAAAGCAGATATTGGCGAGCGAGCACCTTACGCCCGAATCCCGGATGTGTTGTGTTGTGGAAGGATCTCCACGTGACAGCCAAACAATCTGATTCCCAACATTAGGCCTGTCTCAGACAGCAGTAATAAGAGGATAACATCAAAGCTCTACTTTATTTCTTAGAGACTTCAGAGCAGACTATGAATAACAGATCACAAGGTACAAAGAGTGAACCGGAGAACTTGAGCAGCTTTTATGTTTCAGCTGTTGTTGGGATTCACAGGGAGCTCATTAAAATACATTGATTAGTAACAGTCCTGATTCTGTGATTGTTGACTGTGAAATGGCTCGACTAACCAGCATATTTTTGATGCAATGATTTTCTGTGCTGGAATGAACCACTTGGCTGATGCTCATTTTGGTTTATTCAAAGCCAGTCATTTGATGTAGCATTTTAGAGACGGTACTTGAATTGGAAATGTGTAACCGTACGCTCTTCCCAATGCAATACATTTGTTCCTTTCATATTCACGCGGGGGCCCGTGTATGTTAAATCTCCTGCAGGTGTTGTCTGAATTTTTATGTGCGTAGCAGATTTTTATTTTCCTCACCCCGGTGGTTCGAGATGAGCAGCATTTGTTGAATATCATCCATTTGCTAAATGAGGCTGCCCTTTTGTCCCGGATAGCGTGGCAGGTACCAGCAGTCTGCCAGCCCGCTCCACCTTCCAGTCCTCCAGTAACAGGGGCAGCTGTTAGCCCACACTCACCCACTCAGCCACCCACTACTTGGAAAGACTTTCCGCAAGGCCACCTGATGTCTTCTCAGATGTGTGATTCCTGTTTCAGACAGGGAGCAGATGTTTGGTAGCCTTTACTGGGAGTGGACAAAGTCAGGAGATCCAGCGTTAGGGTCAAACGTGGGTCAGGCTGGGAGTAAAGAACGGCAGCCACATGATCCATCCAGATCAGGTGTTGAGGACATCATAGGCAACTCCTGGATACCTCTGAGAACAAGGGAATGACCTGCAGGGCTCAGGCTGTGGGTCAGCTGTTATATGGTATTTAGTTTGGTTCAGATGGGCTGTTTTATGTTGAGCCAAATGACTACAGGGGAGAGGCCTTCCTGATTTGACGACACACTTTGCGTCTTTGTCTGCTACATTTTTGTGTTCTTCATGACTTTTTTTTTAGGCATGGATTTGCATGTTTGCCGGCAGGTCCAATTAGGGCAAAGAGCCCTGCTCTTGCTGGGTAGTTTGCGTAATCAGCAAACCCGAGGCCTTAAGCCAGGGAGTGCTGCAACCTGACGTTACAAACACCAAGACCAAAGGGCTGTCTGAAATTGTTGTGTCTTCAGCTTGAGGACAATCGGGGAATAATCTAAACCTCACTGTGACATTCACGGCAGAAACAGCAGCCATAGCAGCAGGAGGAACAAGGCTCTGGTTTAGGACAGCATCTGTCTGCTCAGGCTTGTTGGAGGCGCTGGAGACGACGGGCTTGTTTATCCACCTCCATCTCACAGGAACAGCAGAAGAGCAGGGCAGATACTGTTATCTGTTTATGGCACGAGATAAGGCTGTCTCAATCGGATCACTGACCCTCCACTGACACTCTCCACCCCCCCCATACCAAGCCCTCTGCAAAGGGAGGTTGTCAGGCGAGTCCCATATCACTCTTAAGTAATCCTAATAGATGCCATTAGCATGTCCGTGGTTATTGCTGCAGTTTTCCAACGTCCATGCCAACTGTACATATCAGGGCATCATTAGCCACCACCAGAGAGGCTCAGAGCCTCAGAGCCTGACCCGGTCTGCGGGGTCAGGAAGAATGCCACAACAAAGCGCCAATAAAGCTGTGGGGGATATCAAGTGGAGGGGATAGAGGGAGAGTGAGCTCAAAGTGTCATAGACAGCGCAGACATTAGATAAGGCTAAGCTACCAGAGGATTATAGAGGGAGGAGATGTGAAATGCTGTCGGCTAATTGGGCTTTATTTTTAATATTTCAGGGGGTTCATTAGAGACTAAATTGGTGAAGGATTTCAGCTCTGGCTGTAGTCTAAGAGTCTTTTTGGGACAGGCCTTACAACATGAATAGCAGCAGATAAACGTTGTTATGGTCTTGTCACTGAGCGCACTAGTGTCTTTAGAGGAATGCAACTTTTGTTTATCAGAATTTCAAGGATGTTACATGGTTACATTTCATAATTCTTGCCTAACTCTACGGCTTGTTATCTTACACCCCGTCTTGCTGTAAAAATACACTGTAGTCTGTCTGTATTTGAGGTACTTAAAATCCCAGCTTTTTATTTTCTTGCCAAGAGAGGAGCTGTGTGAAATTTGTAATAAAATTTTTTGCCCTTACCAACTATTGGCAAGACGCAATAACCCGAAGGATGGAGTTTATGGTATCACAGGGTTATCTGCTCTGAAATGACAAAGCAGTGTGTTCATCTGATCGCCTGACAAAGCGGTCGAGGCTTGGAGGCTCGGGCTGGGTGTTAGGAGCTGTGCTGAGGAGAGACGGAGCCTGAGCCGACAGAGCTGCTGAGGTGAGCGGTCAGTTTCACGGCACTTTGCCATGACCCTCCTCGGTTTATCATCGGTTGCACCACTTCTTCAGTCCTTAGTGTGTGGGTGTGTGTGTGTGTCTCTGTGTGTCTGTGTGCTTTATTTTTTATTTTTTTGTTTTTTACTTTGTGCTTGCAGTGTACTGGAGATCGAGCGGCGCTTAGAATGGGGCCCTTTATAACCTCCTAGCCCTCTGGTCCTGTTTGCAGCCATTGTTGGCCACAGTGAATGGTATCTCCGTGCCTTGAAAAGTAACCAGATGACATTCTTCCTGTTGTTCAAAAGGGCCCGGGGTTGTGTTGTGAAAAGCGGCTGAAAGGATAGGCTAAGACTGTGACCTTCAGAGGCTAATCTCTGGCATGTCATTCACTGCCTGTTTGAAGTAAATGCAGACCTGCCTGATAGCAATGTACCAAGTCAAACAAGGCAGAAATTCCTCTTCGGTTTTTCAACAGTTACACTCGAAAAAAAAAAGTCAAGTTAGTTTTATATATTGAACCTCCACTATAAAGGAATCGGAGTGTGTTTTGTAGAGGCTGAACTGAATCGTTATTCCAGACAGGCAGTGTGTCTGACACCTACATTGTCCAAACAGTCTCTCCAGCCTGTGACTGAGCCCTCTGTACACAGACCTGTGGCATCAGCAGCCCCTCTGTACTGCATGCTGAAATACCACCGCTGCTGTGAAAGCAGTGGGGATGAAATGCACTTAGCGAGACAGTAAACATCGGCACAGCTCTCAAACTAGCTTACGTTGTTTATGTCTCCTCCTCTCTGGTGTATTTGCTGTCTTCAGCTGGCTGCGTTTTCCTGGAATGTGCAGAGATGCAGTTGTTGCTCTGTAGGGGGGATGCTGGCTGTAATCACAGTTCATAGTTCAACTCTGTAGTCAACTGAGCTGCAATGTGAAAAGAGTCACATTATTCTGCTGAACTACAAGACCACACTTGACATGGCTGCTTCTGTGCATTGAGATTTCCTCAACAGGTTTTTTATTATGAAGATTGTCGGTCACACAAAAGGAACAAGTTCTTTTTTACTTTATAATTAAGAGGTTTAAAATTAGCTTTTTAGACTCTGATCCACAGCTGTTTAATTTCCTACAACACCCAAAGATTAACAGCCTTCAAAGCATAATACACAGTTTCTACACTGTAGAGTTTTATCTAACATCGTGACTCTCAGACCCCCCCTTAACTAGATGCTTTTAGTCTATAGAGTATGAGTCTTTACCATTAATGTGTTCAAGGGGATTTGCTTTTCAGCACGTTAGAATACACTTTACTGGCATTGAGCAGTCTTTGTGCCTGCCTAAATGATCTCTGAGAGCAGGTCTTTGGCTGAGAACTCCCTGCATCCTGTGAATAGTGCTCCTGCTTCCTGTGTTAGCGCTTTGTCACCTGTATGGGGTTAAGATTGGGGTCAGACCCTCTTGCGGGAGACTGTTGTCCAGGGCCCCCTTCTTTCAGGAGCTGTCAGGATTTTTTTTTTACGGGCCTCTTTTGTCAGACATCTTTCAACAGTAAATGATTGGCATATCTCCTGCCATTTCCACCTTTTGTTTGCAGCCATTGAGTTCGAGAGCAAATAATGAAAATGACCATTACGCGTGAGGTGTTATTCGTGGCCCTGTGTGCATGCGCATGTGTGCTCATGACAAGGCGAGGTTGTTTACAAAGGAAGCATTGAATTAGAAGAGGAAAATGTCAACTTTTATCATGCTACTGCACGACCATTTTGCATTAGTCAGAAAATATCCCCTGAAGTAGTGTAACATCCGCAGAATGTGATTGAGATAGAGGGGGAGACGGGGCGGGGGCAGAGGAAGAAGGGTGGGCCACAGTTTGAAAGGCATACTTGAAAGTACTCGTGTGTAAAGAGTCCTGAGGCTGGTCGTGTTGCTGTGTGACAGAGAGGCATTCGTCTTGCTGTGGATCTGACGTCCCAGGGTCTCATTGCGAGGGTTTGCCTGTGCTGCGTGTCGGCTTTCTGTAATTAATAGCTGGTAGCCCCCTCACCCCATCAAGGGACCAGGTGCTGCTTAGATCTGCTCTGGCATGGAAAGACAGCAGATACGCTGGTGGTGGGTTTCACTGTTATTGGGATAAAACTCACAGATGTCACCAACATCTCTCTCACTGTGTACATCTCAGCTGACTGTGTACATGTAAACACGCCATCCTCTACTCAAAACAAAGAGATGTTTAATCATTACTGTGCATTTTAATGGTGCACTGCTGACGGATCGCTTGTTGGTATAAGACATGGTTCATTTAGTCTACTTTGTGTCAAGCACCATTGTACTCGTGTCCTGTGCTGTTTAGCAGGGCTTGCAGCCCTGACAGATTGCCATCCCGATGGGGAGATTTACCCAGCCAGCACTGCCAATGGCACTGACACCATCATTAGGCTTTGATCAGCTGCAGTCTGCGAGGGGAAGAAGAGAGAGTAATATTCTTGATCTAATTACTAGCAGACATTTCAGGCAGTGTAATGTGTGATTTAACCTCTTGTCAGAGGCTATAAAAGGAAGCTGGGTTAATCTTCCTGGCAACCTCTTTTCCACGCAGGGGAGAGTGCCTTTACATTTCCATTTCCCATGAAGCTGGTAAAAACCAGAATGCCAGTGCGGTTTGCTAACGCTCCACGGCCGACTTTCTACTTGAAATCTCTCAAGGCAAGAGTTCTCTGACCTTTGAATGTTAGCAACAGCTGGTTCTCAGGAACTCAATGTGCTATGCGCATTTGGAGAATTGCAAGTAGAACAAAAAAGCTGTCCTTTTGACTTCTGTACGTTTTCTCCAAATGGATTGTTTTGCAGCCCCCTTTGTTTCTCTCTCTCTCTCTCTCTCGTTCATTCTCTCTTTCCTTTTCTCCCTTGCCATCACCACCCACACACTGCAGCATGATGAGTGCAGGAGACTTGATTGAACAAATAGATTGTAAGTGGAATCGAGGGGTTTGGGTTAATCAGTCAAACATAGTTAAACAATTCTTTGGACACGAAGGGATTAGTCCTGCCCGCGTTGAGCTCATCAGATCCCATTCTCCCCAGCACTGGCCGGGCTTTTAGGGCCAAGGGCCACGGCCTCTCCGGCTCCATGGAGAACCACACACGCACCCCTCAGCATGCTCCAGTGCCTCTGAATGCCCCACCACTCTCCTCTCCCTTTGTTACCGAGTACAATTGGAATGATGGATTAGCAAATTAAATGCAGACCTTTCTATTCATGGCAACCCTTGCTCAAAGTCTCATTCACTGGATCTATCACCAACCTCCTTTTAAAATGGTGACCAGGTTCACTGTATGTCCTTTAATTCCTTTAGCAAAGTCTGTCTTATACCCTTAACTGCATTCTTAAAAACCAGGTCAGTGACTCATTCCCAACATAGAAGCTCTCAGTATCTTGTTTTTACAGGATGACTTCCTGTACATTTTCTTCCCCTTTTATTCTGAGTGCTGATCGCACTGATAGGAAGTGGCCCTGATATGCTGATGTGTTGGCAAGCCCAGTGCACAGCTGCAGCCAGGCTGAGTCTGCTCTACATTACCTGTGTCATTGTCTCCTCCATGCTCCTGAGAGCAGAGCACAGACCCTGTTGGCCCACAGCTACATGGACCTGCCTGACCCACGCTCCCTTTAGAAACCCATGATCCACTTTGTAGTGCTTTCACCTTTTCAAATGTAACTATTATTTCTTGTTTCCATTGTTGTTCACCCACTAATATTATTCGTTTAGGGTTAGGGGTTTGAAATTCACATTTATTAGTTTTTTATGATTTACCTTTTTTTTCCTCCACTGTTTTAACCCATGTCGCTTAGCTGTTTCTGACAATGTTATTTATCAGCCTTTATGTCTGGGCAACAAAGCCTCATATTATTCACAGCACTGTTGTGTTGTTTCTAGAGCAGGAACGATTAGTCAACTAATAGCTTAGTTCATCAACAGAAGAATAAGCAACTCCTTTATGAATGATTCATTTATTAGCTTTTAAAACAAAAATCTGTGGTTTCTCAGCTGTGAAGAATGGCTGCCTTTCTCTCATTTTATATTACTGTGCGTCTTTAGATTTTGGACTCTTGGTTGGACAAAAAAAAACCCCAATATGGTGCTACAATAAACTGGCAGTTTTGGGAACTTCTGATGTTCATTTTCTTTATCATCCTACAAATCAGTGTCAAGCTTTTATTCTTGAACATTTATCATTTTAATAACATAATGGTGTCTTGCTATAGTGTGAATTTGTTTTAAAGTTGAAACGATAACTTTGTCCATAACTTTAATCTCTAAATGAGCTCAGTTATTCTTTTGTTATTACACAGTTAAACTTGATGTGATTTTTCTATACTTATGGAGCATTTGTGAAATTTAATATCAGTCTTTGGTTACATTATTTTTTTGTTGACCAGTCTTAAATATTCAGCATCCATGTTACAAAGGACTCCATTGTCAGACTGTTTTCCTGTCAGCGCAGCCAAAGTTTAATTCTGTATTTTGAAGTACAGTTTCTAGTTCACTTTTTTGTGCAAGACCCACCAAGCAGATGACACATGGCCCTGCTATCTCTCCCTCCTTCTGCCCCCGCCGGTGCAGTGTGGGGCGGGGGTGGATAGCTGTGCTCTATAGAGACCCCAATTAGCAGGACTTGCAGGCCTCCTGAAGGTCACTCCCAGAGCTTTGGTGTGAGAACAGAGGAGGGCTGGGCCGGTCAGGAGCAGCACGCAGAGTGACAGGGCCGAGACTCTCAGCTGGACCCAGGAGCTCTCGCACAATAACCGCACTTTCTTAACTGCAACAGCAGTTTGCATATTCTTCATTTTTGCATTGCATGGTGTTGGCAAAAATTGGCTCAGGATTTTTGCTAAAGGTCAAGTGTTCTCGACGGACTGTCATAGTATACTGTGACCATATCTGAGAGATCCATTTGTCATTAGCTCCAAAGTCCCCTACTTCATCAGCCCGTGTCTGGTGTCGGCTATCTCGGCCTGATTGATGGCTCTGTCCTTATTGCAGGGAACGGGGTCGATGGCAAAAAATTTGCTGCTGGGTGCATTAATGCTGTGCTCAATGGCATAGACCTTTGAGCATGCCTCATCAGTCTTGAATCATTGGACGGCCGCAGGAGATCTGTATGAGTGAGCATGATGCAAGAAAGCAAGAGAGAGAGGGGGAGAGACATAGGAGAAAGAGTTTTTATCATCTGGGCCAACTCATAACTATCTCACTGGTACAGGCGAGAAGAAGAGATTGAATATATTCACTTCATGCTTCTCACACACACACGCAAGTTACTATGAATATAAAAAGTGTTTGTTAAAAGATTCATTGATACTTCAACCAAGTGAGATCTTCAGCAGCCGGTACAGAATTCAATCAGACCTGAGCCACTTTTAAATCTGGGACTAAGTATTGTTTTTCTGTATAGTATGATCAATACTTGAGCAAAGCTTTTTTGATATGCTGCTTTTGGGAAATATAAAATATAAAATCTAAAAGAAGGCCATGTTCCCAAATGTTGCATAAACAGCAGTGAAAAAAAACTTTGAACTCTGAAATAAAGCAGGCGATACTTGACAATATTTATGTTTGAATCCAGACCTATTTGATCAAAGAATAAGTAACTAGGATAATTAATCTGACCAGGCATTTGATGAGGGTCCTTGATATTTCAAAGTTTTCCATACTGAGTTGCATAATAAACCGTTTTTTGTCTGTACCAAGAATCAATCCACCTTACAAAAGTTGATAAAGTGGAGTCAGGACCAAAATATTGAACTGTTTGATTTGTAGTTTTGCTCATTTAATGTCCCAACACATTAAAACTCTTGTAGATCCTTAGCTCCTGCAGTAATCTAATAATCATCACAGTTCTTTGGTTGTTATCACATTTGGTTTGTTTGCCTTGTTATTGTAGCATTTGTTTTTGTTTACTGAACCGATGCCTGTGTAGGAGTACAAATCCTGGTGCCATGACAACACCAGTACACACCAGCAGTATCTGTAGGCTCACTATCAGACAGACAGGCAGACAGACGGACGGACGGAGGGGCCTGGGAGGGCCAGATGTTCCCATGCGGACACAGAGGTGAGATGCCCATGCCGGGCCAGTGTTTGCCTGGCTCTCCAGAGTCACCAGCTGGCTGCCCAGCGCCGCGAGCCGGCCGGTGTCTGCCGGGGGAAAGAACAGGGGGCAGAGAGGCTCTCGCACATACACAGGAGATGAAGGAGAGACCGCAAAATGTCTTGTGTGTGTCGCCAGGGGCAAAAGGAACACGTCTCACACAGCCGTGTCCGGTGGAGAAAGATCTCTTTTATTCCGAGGCCGCTCTGTAGATGCGAGGGGGGACTCGTTTGGTCTCGCTGGAGGCCAGACTGAATGTCAGAGCTGCCATGGAGGCGGCTGACCTTACCAACCTTCCATAGACGCAGGGCGGAGACGGATCAGCTTTTATCGAACATGTACACAGCAGGGTTTGGAGTCGGCATGTAGGCATTTGTGTTTTTTACTGTGGCTGCGCTCTCAGTAATCCACTCCACAATTAACTGAACCAATGTGCCTCCATAGAGTCTTAACGCAGACCAAAAAAAAAAGCTCACAAAAAAATGCCACAGGAGATTTAGGAATCAACAGTAATAAATCAAAGCATATATAAAATAATACGCAGTTCTGGTTTAGTAAAATTCTTTTGAAGGTCAGTGCTGATGTATGATTGAGTGGCCAAGAGTTATTGCAACATCTAAATTCTGAAAATCAATAATGCACTTTACAGATGTAGACACCGTTCACACTTTAATCATATCCCAAGTCACAGTTAAGACATTTAGGTGTTTAAACCAACAGCATGTGAGGAACGGGTCAGCAATAAATACAAAGACTAATGGTAAACAAGATTATGTTTTTAATGCAGTGTTGTTAAAGGTTGAATTGTTTGAGTGAGTCCTCTTGCAGAGTTGCACCAGGCACAAGTCTAATTAGGTTTTTCTCCTCTGTGTGTGTGAATCGTATATATTCAGCTCATATGGGAGAGAGGCCAGTTAGTATAATGGCACAGTGGATAAATCTCTCACAGCAGGCCTGTGTAACACTGGAAGCTGTTTTTGTGCGTTAAGCCCTTTTAGGATGATTTGTGAGAGTCAGCGCTCGCACGGTTCTGCCTAGCAGAGCCGCTCCGACCCCCCCCCCCCTCCACCCCACCCACCCTCTTAAATCAGCCCAGCAGAGCTCGCAAACAGGCCAGGGCTGGTTAATGCTGGGTCAATAATATGGGTCTGGGTGGGACAAACACTCAGAGACTTAACTTTTTTCTCTGTTAAACACAGTGTACATGTCAATAAGAAGATACAAGAAATAGAGGAGGAGGTCATTATTCCTGCAGGGGAAAATCACTGGTGTATATGTAGGTCTGCCCGTGTGGTTTCCTATGCATCGTGTTTGTGTGTGTGTGTGTGTGTGTGTGTGTGTGTGTGTGTGTGTGTATGTGAGAGAGAGAGAAATGGGGGAACAGCTGCATTGATTTGGTTTTGTTTGCTGAGTACTCGGGGCAGAAATGTAAGCCGTGGGAACACCTGGAGAGAGGGGAAAATTGGAGAAGAGGTGGTGGTGGTGTCAGCTCTGCGATTGGCTCTGTACCAAGCATACATGTATGCACACTCACACACACACACACACATGCACACACCTCTGATGTGTGAGGGCAGCCTGGGATCCCAATCAGCAGCACTTAACAAAGCTTTCCTCTTTCTCCCTTTAATCGCAGGCTCAATTTGTCACTGGGGTGTCCAATTTCTGATAAGCGCTTTGACTGAGAGAGGCGAGGTGGGTGTGGGGAAGAACACAAAATGGATGCACCTGCTAACAAATGAAATCAAACCACTCCATCTTCATTTCCCCTTTTTCCGCCAGCTGGAACAATGCTGCTGCGCTTTAGCTCTCAGAACATTGAGTTATTTCCCACTAACCAGAGAGAGCGCCTGGCTGACTTACAGTCGCGTAGTTAGAACATGCTCAGAAGTCTGCTTTAAAACCTCAAGCAGGCTACTGGGCCTGTTTCAGACTGGAAAGGAATTTAATGTAGAAGAAGCTAATCTCATAATTTCCTTTTAGCCACAGTGTATTTTGAGAACAATCACATTGTTGAGGAATGTTCAACAAATTTGTTGAGTTACAAGTCTCTTTTTATTTTCGTATACAGAGCAGGACATATAGTTCATGAGTGATGTTCCTCAGTTCAACACACTCATCCATTCGTTTGGGTGTCTTCATCCTGCCTGTACCAAAAAGTGATTTGTTTGACTCATCCTGCCTGTACCAAACTGTGATTTATAGCTTTCACATACGGAAGCAACTTGAAAAACCGACTGCCTGAAGTCTGAAGATTTCTATCACTGCTCAAACTCTAACTCACTCACACACTCACAGGTAGTATGTTTGTGGTAGTCCAGTATCTATATCCCCGTTGTTCTAAGCAGGCCGTGATAGTCCTGTGCCGAGGCCCACACTGGCATCTGACACAGCAGCATGTGACCCAGCACGTTGTTGTCTGGTGTGATATGGGGAAATGTGAAGATAACACCAACGTGGTGGCACCATCGAGGAGATGAAAGGAGCTTTCATATGTATGAGCTATGTCCCTGAGTTATGTGATCCGGTTGCTGATTCTGGGCACCAGAAGGCTGAGGTTTCTCCAGAAGATAAAGAGCACGGTGTTTACTTAGATTCCTTCTGTGTTTCTCCACTGCACTATGTCCCAATGATTTTACTGACTCCCCAACTTTTCCTCTCGTGCCACCAGCATATTTGTGTTTTTTAAATGAAACGTCCCTTTAATTACTGGATGGATTGCCATGAACTGTGGTAGAGAGCCATGTTTCACCTTAGGATGAGTTGTAACTTGTAACGGTAACAAAATTTGGATCATTTCTAATTCTTTTGGTTTATGTCCATATTACTATACTATACTTGCAAACCTAAGGATATTCCCTCCAGCTTCAGCTGTGCTGTTTGTTTAGTGCCAAGTAGCAAATGTGAGTAGCAAACAGACTAAACTAGCATGACTGTAGACTCTTAATCTTATTAACAGACTAACTATCTAGTCAAACTGATTTAATTACAGTGCTGAGTTAAAACAGGCCCAGCCTCTGAACATTGTTGTTGAAGATTTTAGACTAGGCTCTGATTATTTTTAGTCATTTTATCATTAATTAGTGTGAGATGTATAAAGAATGTGAGTAAATCAAATCCAATCTGTCAAACTGCTTCATGAGGTCTTTGCTCTCCTTTTCTTATCCTACATGTCAGGTTTTTTTTTTTTCCTCCCTCGAGTGGTTTTAGACTGTCATGTCTGAGAGTAGGCTGGCTTATTCCTCATTGAGGCATGCCCGGCTTCTGGCTGCACTCTAGATGGATTTGCAGCAGATAAATAAATAACTAGGCTGGCACCCCTCACTTCGGATCCCCTCTGTTTTGGCAGGCCATCCACACTGCATTTTCTATCAGGTGTAAACATGTCTGTCAAACAGCACAGCCAGGGGCCCCGGCATTTTGGCATTCATGACGCCACGCAAGCGGCACTGCCAGCGCTTTCTGCCCGCCCGTCTGACCTTGGCCAGGCTTGACATGACTGAGCGCACTTAGCTCTACCTTCCCCATTTGTAGAGCTCTTCAGGAAGCCAAGTGGGCTTAAGTGGCTGCTAGTGAAACTGACCCCAAGTTGAAGAATGGACCTTGGCTCGCTGTCCCTGCAGCGCTGACGTGGTGGACGGGTAATGGCCATGACATAGCTCTAGCAAAGATAGCTAGGCCAGGGCAGGACACTCACTGCCCAATATCTTCTCATCCTCTCATCTCGCCGCCATTACTGTCATCTTCTCCACTGCGAGGAGCCATGGACATCATCCAAGAGGGCGGGCTGCTGATGTAAAGACCAGAGCAGGGGAATGAGGTCACTCTGGTACGAAGAGGCCTCGTACTTTGGAAGTGCATTTCCTCCTCTCGGTTTCACGGGACACAGCTCCTCTAAGAGCCCGTGTTCTCATCGTGAAACCAACTTTCCGTATCTGACACGTATGCAAAGATTTAGCCGATCCAGCTGTGGACTCCACATTATACCAGGGGCATGCTGTCTCTCTCCGCTCCATATCCACCATCTCACCTCAGGGAACTGTCACTTTTTCATCAGTTAGTTACTGAGCGTTCACACAGCCTCCCAGTTGTTTCGCAGACCCCTCCCTCCCTCGGAAGAAGAGTAGTTTCAAGTAGCTGTCTTCCCCTCTCCCACACTGCTGCAGCAGTTTCCTTGTTTGACAGTTTTATCCCTGGCACCCCGTGTCTTGCAACTTGGAAACCGCTATTTTACAGACTCTCCGTTTGTGTGTGTGTTGGGTTCGGGTTGGTTGTCTTCTGTGTGTTTTTTTTTTTTTTTTTTTCACCTTCCGCTCACTGTGGTGGCCGTCCCCCCACTCTCTCGCCCTCTCTCTTTTGGTGTGAGATAACAGTCCGCAGTTGATGAGGAGTCTAAGCTGACTGAAAAAGCAAACGGCCCGTCCCAAACGCCTCGGGATGTGCTGAAGTCATCAGGATCTATTGTGTGAGACCGGGAGCCAGCCTGTCACAGCTTAACACGCCCGTGGCCCTCCGCTAGCAACAGAAATCCTTTTCTACCTTTGTTGTTGTTTGTAAAAGCCTCATGGGCTAATGAAGGCCACACTGATGTGTCATTTATTAACATGCTCAAGAACCAAGGCTTTTTTTCCCCCCTTTCTTTTGACAGAATGCTCTGGCTTGGTATTCAAGGGTAAAAAGCCGTTCTCCTCTTCCTCTCCCTTCTCTTTCTTTACCTCCTATTCAGAGACTCGGCTCGCAAAGAAAAGTAATTTCACTCTCTGTCCCTGAGAGAATCAACACAGTGAAGTTGCATTGAATTTCTACTGCAACATTTTTTCTTGGCTCTATTTCAGACCCATAACCTGGGGGTAAACATGCAATTAAAATAACAGCAGCCTGCTTTCTCCTCCACTCTCCTCTGCTTCAGCCGTTAGCACAAGCAATGTACAACATGGTGACTTGGTTCTGCTAATTGCTTTTGCTTTTAATTGGTATAGAAAAGCTGTTGATATTCATCCAGCAACCAAACATACTTTCTCACCTTGCCTTTTTTCCCTCTTTATTGTTTTCCTCTACTAATATTGTTGTATGCGTCTCCATCTAATGAGCTTATTTTTGGTCCTATTTTCCTTGCGTTACTGCTGGTGGATATTTTAATGGATGATTTCCTTTGCAATTAGCCTGATGCAATTCCCAAATTTCGAACAAATGCAGATCATAGTTGATGGGCAGGATATTGATCAAAAGATTCAGCATAAATGCAGTCAGCTGGTCTAATTTCCTAAATGGCTTCCGTCTATCCTGTTCCTCCTTCTCTTCTTTGCACTTTTTATGCTGTGATGGCTTTCTTTTTTTTGCTTCCCCACGGAGGAATGAAAAGAAAATATAGGTCAGCTTTTATGGGAGCAATTTGACACATGACACAAGCCATGCGCATCACTTGCTCAAGTCCTGCTTTGTCTGCTCGTCTTTATTTGTCTATAATGAAAGCCACACAGTTATTCGCACACTTTTATTACGGTTCTATAAGTAGCTGGTGGAGACTTGCCGAGTCACAGGCCCCCACCTCCCAATACTCTGAGAACTCTGTGGTGTCTGTCTGCACGGGGCTGATAGTGTGAGACGCCTGGCTAAACTCCACCGAGCCAATCCCTGCTCCACAGGCCTGCCCAGCTGGCTCGGCTCGGCCTCCGCAGACGCAACTCTGTTTCCACTCAGGACAGGAGGGGGCCGTGTCTCTATATCACAAAGGCTGCTAAGCCGTCGGGGGGCAGACACCTATTTGCCTGGATGGGTGGATGGCTGGAGCGTCGAGCCTCAGTCCAGACCGGGCTAACCCCCCTGCGTGGCGGTCAGAGGGCAATTAGGGACTCAGCAGAAGCCAGCAGCAGAGCCGGTCACGTGCAGATTACGACCCGAGGAGCGGAGCCTCCAGCTGTAGCGGGCTCAGACACTCTATCAGGTGTAGTCATCCTGCTCCTGATACAAATAGTCCATGTGTTGAAAAAAGCCTCAGTGGGGACGGGCGCCTTTGTAGAAGGCGCCGGTGTTTGGTGTGTGATGTATGTTTGAAGTCACTGTGGCAGCGGCGCTGGTAGGCGAGTCAGTAGACGTCGGGCTTCTGTCTGCTGGGTTTCATCTCCTCCTGCTCCGCGCTGCAAAGCAGAGTGTCAGCTGGGGCATTACCATAGGCTGACCTTTGCCGCAGCGCTCCCCACTGCACAGCTTTCTGACATTCAGGGGCGCTGTGGGGGAGGCAGGAAGGGGGTGGGCTGATGGCCTGTTGGCTGTTTTATGCCTGTCGTGTGTTGATGTGTGTGTTCTTATAACAAATGAACTGACAGTTTGTGCTGGGTTTTTTTTTCTTTTTTCCCCAACACATCATTTTACTCTCTTGCCACTGTTTCGCTTTTGAAAGCCTTCGCAAAGACACTGTTGTATTTGATATTTAGTCTTCCTCCATCCCAAACCTGCCTGTTGTCAAAGAGATTGCTGTTATCTTTGTGTGAAATCTTGGCACCCTGATAAATGAGAGAGAGCTGGAAACCGTGCCTGCTGACATCAAGGCGCTATGTACCTAAAATCCTTCCAAGGCCGAGGGAAAAGAATAACATATCAGGCCAATTAAAGTTAATGCATGGTGACACGCTGAATCGAGGGCAGGGATTGCTGCCATATGGCGGTCCAGGCTGTAAATCAGAAAGCAGGGGAAAGGGTGGGGAGGGGTGGGGGGGTGAGGCGATGAGAGGAGTGGGAGGCTGGGCAACAGAAAAAGGGTGACGCAGCATCAACGGCACAAAACGGCCCCAAAATCCCCAGATCCGTCTCAAGACTGCAGCTCTGCCACCCACCAGCCCCTCCCTCCTCCTCTCTCTACCCTTTTCTCCCTTCCTCCCCCCCTGCCGCCCTGCCCCTGCAGCACCCCAAGGTGCAACGCTCTCAGGTATCTGTGTAGAACTGGCAGCTTCATTAAGGCTTGTTTTTTCTCCTCTCGCTGGGAGGATTTAAATGAGCTGTCATCCTGACCTTTTTGAGCTCCTGCTTTTTAAAGGGAGTTCAGCCCCCTCCACCC
>JAOXYL010000078.1:5059325-5072278 GCA_028564955.1 Terapon puta
ACACACACACACACACACACACACACACACACTACTAACTACCACCACCATCCCACACAACAAACCAAGCTGTTACAATCCTGCTGCCCGCCCCATGTCTGATGCTCCTGCCAACCCTGGCCTGGTTCTCTTCTGCAGCTCTGTGTTAAAACCAGAAAGAGGGAGAGAATATTTTTGTGCTCCAGGACCATAGATCTGTCTTCAAGGGAAATTAGGATGAACTGGGCCATTAATTTGATGATGAAAAGTGAACTGGCCCCCTCCCTCCCCTGTAGATTCTGTCTGCCTCGAGAGTGCGGCCCTCTGCGCTCACCGCAACACTGTCATGTGTTAGATTTGACCATCTCGGTTACTTCTCACCATCGGGAAGAGTCAGTCACTGTCAGACTCGCAGACAGATTGCGGCTGAGTGGTTTTGCCCGGGTGATCTTGTAATGTGAGTGAATTTAAGACGCAATCTGCTGCCCCGGTTTAACAGCAGACCAGTCAGAGCTGGCCCAGTTAATTCAATGTGTTTGAATTTCACAACTCGACTGCTGACAAACTTGGACTCTTTACAGTGTGAGAGTTGAAGTCAGCAATCGCCAGCAAGAGCTGAGACAAACTGGCTCTGACCAGTGAGAGGAATGTATGACAAGTTAATGAACAGAAATGGCTTTCTGTCTAACCATATCTTTCCTGTTTTTATTAAGTTATTTTTTAATCATTTTTTGCGCATATCAATTCTAATTTTACATTTTTCATTAAAATTTTTCTCACAGTCATACTTGCATAAATCATGCCATCAGTTTCTTTCTCTCCGGTAGCACACTTTGCAGATACACTCAAATGATCAATCACTTCCCAGACATTGATTATGACCCTTGTACCGTGTTCCGTGTATTCGATAATAAAAAGTCTACATTTCCATCTCCTCCTGCTTGTTTCTCTCAGAGTGGAAACTCAGCCCCAGCTTGACCCATTTCTGCAGCATTTTTTTTTTTTTTTGTTGTAAAATGCTCCAGCTCATCAAGACAGTAATTTCAGAATCACAGTAATCAGCCAACCCCCAGGAGATCAGCAAGCGTGAGGGAGTCTGCTAAGTGCCAACGTCTGTTGCCTCACTCAGGCGGGCTTGTGACATGGTGCAGCCATCAGCCCCACTGTTTCTCTGCTCATCCTTTATGTGACACTCTAAGACACATCAGAGCACAAGGCGCAACTGGAGTTCAATTTGTTTTTCTGCCCAACGCTGTAATCCATTTTGGTGATGGAGCGTGCTTCTCGCAGCACGGCCGGTCCTAGAAGTGTAATTTCAATCAATTTTTTTTCTCCTCGTCATTCTCTTAAAATGCTTTTTCTTTTCATCTGCTCTTCAAAGTATCATTAACAGACACGGTGTTACATCAAAAGCTGTGGAGCTGTTTTTCATGTAGATCTTTTTTTTTTTCCTCTATCTTTTTTTTTTGTTTTTTTTATCAAAGTGCCATCGGAAAAAAATGCTGTAAAAACAGATCTTTCCACTCTCAGGTCGCCTTGCTGCTCTCTATCCAGTCGTGCCGAGCGGACCGTCTGCTTTGCGCTGCCACACACAGCCAGGCCCAGGCCTCAGCCCTCAAGTTACACACTGCCATCTCCCTCCTGGCTGTCCACAGGACACGTTGTCTCTGCGGAGCTCCATCGTTTCCCAGGCATGGAGGATCATTTGACAGCTTAACTCCACGAGAGATGTGCTTGACTGCTTTTAAGTCAAATTCACAGACTAGTTGTCACTTGAAATCTTTATTTGATTCACTGACGGAACAAAAAAAAAAATCCACGGATGGGGAGTTTGTATAATTAGCTACAATTTGTATTCCCATTTGGCTATTCCTTGTGAGTCTTGTGATACAGATTCATGTCTTTGACACTTTCCCCTCCCTCCATTTTCACCAAGAGCTCCACATCGCCGCGCTCCGCCTCCTCTCCTGCGGGTGAATCCGCGCATAGGCGAGCCATTTAAAGTTACGAGCTTGCAGGTTGCTGTCAGAGGCGAGGCCGGAGCAGCTGCTCTATTTATCATCAGGGAGCGACTGTTAACAGATGATGGCTGTGAAAGGTAAAGGCTGTCGGAGGAGTAGATCAGGTACGCAAAGAGGCGGTGGGGTCGTAAGGAAACGGCTCATACTCCAGGCAGGATGACTCAAGTACTACGAAGTGGCTCTCGGCCCTCGCTCCTCACAGGCAGAGCAAACACAGCTACAGCTGGTCCACTTGGCCGATTTTCACGTCTCCATCCCGACTGAGATCAAAAGCAGACCTCTTTTCTCCCTCTCCTTCCAATATTTTTATTTTTCAAAGGTCTTGATCTGTCAGCATGGGATGCTCGGCTCAAACGCCTGTAAAAATCTAAGGAGGTGGTGTTGTGTGGGAAACCAAATTCACATGTCTAATTTGATGCTGAAGCTTCAGACCTAATTTCCTGCTCTTGTGTGAAAATTGCAATTTACAGCAGCACGAGCCCCTGCCCCCTGCTGCTTAAACCTTGTTCAATAAAAACAGTGGTTTGAATAAAAGAAACCCTAATTAGTGCCTGCTGACTGTGCACTTGTGTTCCAGCTAGCTAGCTAGCAGCGGGGTAATTAACGCATGGCCAGGCTAGCCTCTTTCCCCTGTTTCCCTCCCTGGGAATGTGCTTAGCTGGAGATCTGAGAGATGATATGCTCGCAGCCGCCTACAAACTTCACTCATATCCTCATTAACCCTCCCTTGATGCTTTAAGCTCTTCAACTAATCCAGGTTCCAGGTTAAGGTTGAAATGCTAATAAGCTACACTTGCTTACTAGAAAACATAATCAACAGCTCCCAGAACCCTTAAACAGACGTAAACAGCATGAGGTAGATTTTATCCAGCGTTAGAAGAAGCGACTCTAAACAGTCATTTACCGATTTCATTACACATTTTACTGCAGTTCTGTTCGACTCTTCTTCCTTTTTTTTTAATTCCAAAATGCCTGCCTAAGCTTTGTTAACAATGTATAATCCCTTTTCCAATTTAATGGATTGGTCAGTTTCCAGACATTGACATTGCTTTTTTTTTGCTACTTGCCTGAGTCCAACAACTTAAATATAAAACTCATTACACAAGTGCTAGTGGCGAGGAAATAACACTGTACACAGTTACATTCCAGATGCACTTTTTCTTGTTAGTTTATTTCTCAATCTGAAGGGAAGTGAAAGTCCCATTTCAATTGCACGCTGTTTAATTTTTCGAAATAACCTTTTTTTAAAAACAAAAACAAAACTAAACTAAATTAATGTGTCATTCATTTCATTGCATTTATACATCTCATTATGATTTCCTGCAAAGCAAAGCCTGGTTAATGTTTTTACAGTTGGTGAAAATGCTTAATTGTTTCCACTTTGACCCTAATTAGAAACCTATATGGAAACAAAATGTTGTTCTTGTCTCTGTCGACGCTTTTAAAGTGTGAATGTTTTGATCAACCGGTGTTGTAATAACCCCAGCTTCACCCTTCCGTGTTTCCTCAGTGTACCCTCGTATCCCAGCAGAGTGTGTCCGCGCCACTCAGAGCAAACCCTGAAAGATGTTACAGTTGAAGTCACTGTGGTCTTTTACATTCATTCACTGTGTCCACAATCCTGGTTTCATCCAGAAGCTCTTATTCCCATGAAATGATAAAAGATGTTTTATTCATCACAACAGCTGATGGTACTCTCTTCCCACCTACTTGCAACCCTTTCTGCAGCTACATTGACATGAGGTTTTGACAACAGTTGCATGCCAAGGAGACCGTGCCAGAATCTCGCAGTCTCTAAATATATCTTGAATACTGATAGCAAACAAGTAGCATGTTTTAAAGTGTGGTTTCATTGCATATACTGGGTGTGCTCATGTTACAATCAAGCTGCCTTTGTATTTATTTAGTCTGCCTCTGTGTCACTACACGAAACATCATTTCCAACAAGGTCATTAATCATTACCTGTGCTTGACAGGTGAAGTCTATCCTCAGCATGTCTGTGAGCGTGTGAGTAAGCGTTCATTTATCTGTGTTTGCTTACCCTGGCATTTATTCAGCGACAGACATTAGGCCGCAGTGATGGCGGGTGTCGAGCTCCGGCTCCTTGGCCCAGACCCCTGCATTAATGAGGCTGCCATCAGCAGGCTGAACACTTAGTCACAGCAGCCCCCCTGTGTGCCGCCCCATACCGGCCCCGCACATCGCTGCCCATTGTTTCCTGTTCACAAATAAAGCGGGAATTAATTAGCCAGTTGGCACAACTCTCTGTGCCGCCGTGTCAGAGCTCGCAGTTCAGCCTCTGTGCCTCATCCCTCAAGCCCAGTCTGTCTGCTGTGAGACTGAGCATAATGGCCACAGCGGCATGAAACCATAGACCTCTGCCAGCAATTCAGACATTTCAAATTACTGCTCACTCAACAACAGAGCGATATGGCCTGTATGTCGTAATGACAACATCTATTTTATCGGAACTAAAAAGGCTGCCCTTCAAAAAGAATGAAAGAGTAAATTAAATGTGGCCCAGCAACTAGTCAGACTAGTGATCCTTCCCACAGATCAGCTTCACTCGTGTCCATCAGTCCGAAAGCTGTGTAAGTAGGTCAGACTGGCGGGGCTCTGGTGATGGGGGCAGTGAGACAGAGGGAAGCAAGGAGAAGTGCCTGTCATTCTCTAAAACGATTATCACTGACTTTTATTGTGTTAGGGAAGAAAGTGGAAGTAAGCACGCTGCATTTTAAAATGAAACATGCAATCGCATCCACCCAGACCGAAACCGGGCACATTGTGTCGAAGATGCTGACACATTAGCCGACACCTGCGTGATCCTGTCGCACATTTTAAACAGGCTCATAAATGAAACGCACTCTCGCGCTCACACATGCACAAACACACAATCATCGTTCACATTGTCACTTGACATTGTTAAATTTAGCCACGGTGCTTAGCAGGTGTAACAAATGTCTGCGAGCTGAGGCCTGGGAGGTGTTCCCGCAGATCAGAGACGCTGCTGCTGTGTCTGATTACTTGTCTGCTGTCATGGAGCTCTGCTCTCTGCGTCTAACTCTTTCTTTCCTTACCCCCAAAGCAGCCGCAGGGGACCATCACTGCCTCGCTCATTCTTTGTTTAGTTTGTGATTCAGTATCAAGCAGAGCAGCCCCCACCCCCCTAACCTTCAGATTCGCACTTATTGTTTGCCCGGATGCTGTGTCAATTAAGGGCCACTAAAAGCTCCTGACCTCAAAGTCAACAACGCCACCACAAAATTGGATTTTAGACCGGGAATGTGTCGGCCACAATAATTCAACTGAGAATGAGATTGGAAATCTCTCTCTTTGTCCTCGTTAGATGGGAGTTGTGAGGGTTTTAGGAGGAAACAGAAAGGTATGGAATATGAGAGCGCCGTCCAAATCAGGTTCCTCTCGGCTTCTCAGATTACAACTGATGTGCTCTTTTGTGCCATATACACTTCTACCTGGATTAAATTGACTCTCTTATTGTGCCTCTCTTCGTCTCCCTAATTCTGCCTCTTCTTGCTTTCCCTCTCTGTCTCTCCTCTGACCTGTCCTGTCCTCCACCCCAGGGGACACCACACAAAGGATGAGATCCGCTCCGTTTCCAACCCCTGCAGAATTGGATGCATATGCTAAGAAGGTTGCCAACAACCCCCTCACCATTAAGATCTTCCCCAACAGCGTCAAGGTCCCCCAGCGAAACCACGTGCGGCGTACCGTCAACGGGCTGGATACGTCAGGCCAGCGCTACAGCCCTTACCCCTCCTCTCAGGCCAGTGCCAAGACAGGCCTCCTCGCCATCGTCAAGGTGCCCACAGTCAAAGGCATTCTAAAAGATTTTGACGGCAGCCGGGCCCGCTTGCACCCTGAAGTCATCATGAACCCTCCCACCGGACCCTACCAAGTGGCTTCGACCAGCACTTTAAACCACCACCCACCTCTGCCGAACCTCCCCCGGCTGCAGCAGAGTTTACCCCTTCAACCGCAGGAACCACCTCAGACTCTACAGATGCCCCTCTCTCAGCAGCAGGGTCACACACAGAGCCTCAGACACCCTCCCCCCATGGCCCAGCACCCTCAGGGCCCACCCAGACTCCAGACTCTGTCTCAGCACTCAGCCCTTGGCCACCCGCAAGGGCCCCCTACAGTCATGCTTCAGCAGCAGCACCTTCAGCAGCAGCCGCCACCTGGCCTGCAGGGTAGCAGAAAGCTGCCTGATGGCGATGCACCGCCTAATGTTACCGTCTCTACCTCAACCATTCCGCTCTCCATGGCCGCCGGGTTGCACCAGGGCCGCCAGGCCGACCTGAGCACCATTGTGCATCAGATCAACCAGTTCTGCCAAGCCCGGGCCCAAGGTGCGGGAGCCACCTCCATGTGCGAGGGCCAGATCGCCAACCCCAGCCCCATCAGTCGCAACCTGCTTATCAGCGCCTGCTCCAGGGTGTCCATGCACAGCAACCCTGCCACCCCTGGCTTCCCCCCACCCAACTGCATTATTGGCCCTCAAGAGAAAGCCACCGCCCCGGTGGGAGCTCACCCCCCACCCAGCGTGGCTGCTCTGAACCACTTGCCTTCCAACCACACTGATCTCAAGCAGCAGCACCACCTGCAGCAGCATCTGCATCCACAACACAATCAGCAACAACTACAACATAACACACAGCAGCAGAAGATGCGCTCTTGGAATCCGCACCAGTTGGCTCACGTTCCCCACATTCAGAACGGTGGGACCCACCTCTGCAAGCAGCCTTCCAGGGACCCCGCCTTCCATTTTAAGGGCATGGGCTACCCTGCAGAGGTCTGTGTAGGTCAGCCTTACACACTGAAACCTCCCATAGAGAGGCCCACCCCGTCTCCCCCTGTCAACAACAACTGCATGCCCGGTCCCATGGCTCACTACACTAATGGTCACTACTTCCAGTCCCACCTTTGGAACAGCAGCATCCTTCCCACTCCCAACAGTGACAGCTCCGGGTCTCAGGACGTAGCCATGCCATTCCACGGTGCGGGCCCAGGGGGGTGCACCACGCTAGACTGTGGGCCCCCTGGGGCTCCCCATTACAGGCACGGAACGAGCTCCTCCACCTCCTCCTCCGCCCAGACTAATCTGATGCAAACGGCAGATTACTTGGGTGGGGACTTCCAGACGCCCTACTTCCGCGATCAGAATCTAGGGTTAATGGGCAAGATGCACAGGCCTCCTCTGAGCAGGGTAGGTCCAGAGGTCGGGGATGGCAGAACCGCTCTCATCCAGCACCCAGGGTACAGATAAGCTATGGCCTTGTCTACACAACCGTTATCAAAACCCCTTTGTTTAGTCTTAAGAAAGGAAACACATGATTAAAACTAAAATGATAACTTAAACAAATGACCGCTAATGTTAAAGAGGGTAAATTAATATATTTAATGAAGAACAGTAGTTTTCTTTGTTCTTTTTAATAAATCTTGCAAGTGATCAATTGCTGCTTTTATTTTTGTTAATGAGTGCTTTTACCTGGCACTTTAGGGAATTGTTTCATGTGTGTGTGCGTGTGTGTGTGTATACACATCTGTACTGTGTGTGTCATTCCCTCCTTCTTCCTCTATTGTACTCTCTGTGTGCCTGGATCGTAACAGATCCTGTGTTATTTCTACTTCAGAATTATTGGCAAAGTTTTCTTATGCATGTAAGAAAGGACTGATAGATCCCTCTCTGAAAAACCACAACATCAACTGATGGATGTTTTTTGTTTTCAGATTTTTTTTTTTCCTTTTTTTGGTTGTTTTTTTTTTTTTTTTTACAGGATCCTGTCAGGAATTTTGGCTCTGACTAGTTGCAATTTTATGTTAACACTCAAATCTCATAGTAACTCACAGTTAAAAAAACAATCATTCGAGGACAGAAGTGAGAGAAACGATCTTGTGTCAGTGCAAAGCCATCAGACACTGAAGACTACAAAGTACAGCTGGAAAAGCTTGCAGTATGCACGTGTACACAGGTTTTGTTCTTTTGATATGTAATTATTTATTTGTATAATAGGACTATTCAAGATTGATTCCTCTCTGTCAGTTAATGAAGCATGTAATCAGGTTTGTTTGTACATAGTAAAGATCCAGCAGGGAGCAAATATGTTGATAAGGAGATGCTCTGTCCTGCTGAAAATGCTGCAATGAATTCAGGTGTTAAAAAAAAAGTTTGTCAATTCCAGGAAGGTTTGGCAACAAGATTGTGAAATGTTTAGTGCAGAAAAAGTCATGAAAGATTAACTCTCATACCTTAAAATGGCCAAAGTCAGGTTAACAAGGACACACTGTTATGAAGATGTGCCATTTTATGTTTGTTTCCTTTTCAGATCGTTTTTGTAACCATGACAAATGTATTACTTGAATGTTGAGATTATTTGTTTTGCAGGTGTTGAAGGGGATAGGTTAGTTTTGAGGGCAAAACTCTGGAGTAGAAGAAATAATAGTGTTACTAATGTCATGTAGAATCGTGCTACGAGCCTAACCAGAGTTTTGACCCCGACAGCAGGAACTTAAGTGAATTAAGTTATGTATAGTTGCTACTGATTCTGATGTGAAGTCTGCTTGAAAAGACCAAATTGATCACTTGCAAGATCATTTTGAGGTAAACAAAACTGACTTTTAAGTTTAAAGTGAAACAGCAAATGCATTGTTTATTTTCTTGTACACTGGCTTACCTACTAGACTACTGTAACTTTAAAGTTTAATGATTGTGTGTGAATGTTGCCTGCTGATGTGGGTAGAGTTAAGAGTGAGAGACAGAGAGAGAGAGCGTGTGTGTATGTGTGTGCGTGTGTATAAACACAATGACGCCCATGTTTTGTTCACCTAACTCCCTAACAGCCCTTAAAAAGCCTTAAGTGTTTGGTCCTTGGACTTCCCTTGAAAATGAGCATGGTTTTCATGAAAACCCCAAATAATAAGGAGAAAGAAGATGGTAAGGATACACAGAAACAGCAATTTTTTGTTTCTTTTTTTTCTGATCTTTTTATTTTAATGAAGTTTTGTTGACTAGAAAGAGCAATTCCTTAGAGATTCTTTATTATGGAAAGTAAGAAAAGGAGTAATATTTTGTAATTATATATTTTAGCAATGTGTAGTTACTGAGCTGTAACTTTTTTTTCCAAGTTTCAAAGCTTCAGTTTGCAGTTGTGACTATTTATAATACTTGATTTGCTTGTTATTTAAATTTTATTTCCTTCTTTGTTTCTTGTACTATTGCTGTGAAATGGAAGAAGGTCCATAAGCCTTTCTTTTGTGTCATTCTGTACGACAGATAGGAGGCAAGAGCGTGAGTTGTGCTACTCTTTTTGTAATATTGTAATAATAAAATAAAGTTCTAATTTATGCTTTGAAATGAGTCTGAACCGTTGTTTGGATCATCTGCAACGCTCATTTAAACGGGCACTGACAACAGGTGTGCAGGACTATTCTGCAGGAGCTGAGTCTCAGGAAACGGCGACTTCACTATGGTCACCCTGAGCTCAGGTAGGTTACTAATCATACATTTGTGTCTTACATAATCAGCCTTACAAGTGGCTGAACGGTTCAAAAGGCCCCTGCGAAACATATAATTTGTAACTCCGACAACTCGTGCTGTAGGTGGTCATTGTTGCACCAGTCACTGTGCTTTCATGCCATTTATCCGGGCCTCCCTCTGCCAAATGGAAACGGGAAGTAGAGTAGACAAAGCAAGCTGTGAAATCCGCAGGACTATCTGGCTGCAGAAGATTTAGCTTGTCTGGCTGTGATGAAAATGGGACTTGTATAAAGGGCACTCGGCGGGAGGGCAGGATCAGCACCTTAGTGATCAGTATTACTCCATGAAGGATTCTGAGCGATGCCAGAGGTGCTGGCAGGTTATGGCCTTTGTGCAGAGAGGATGTGCATCCTGTTCAGGTGGTGGCAGAAACAGCATGTCGCCAAAGCTTTTGGATTAAATGTGTAATGTATTCAAAAGCACGAGTCCCTTGGCAGTTAAGCCATGCACAACGCAGCACTCACCTTTGATAAAGTCTACATTATGTCAGTTACACAAACAGATATCTAAATGATGCCTCAAAGATGAAATATAAAATCCAGCTGACAATGAAGTATCAGTCAGTCAAAAAGGTAGTTTACACATTTGACAGTATAATTTGTTGAGTGGGAAATGAATGCTGTTTTTAAATCTGGTCTGGTTGCTCAGGTGACGCGTGCTGAGCCGGAGTGAAGCTTTCTGTTGTCTTCTAGACCGGTGTGGTGCTCTGATCTGTCTCTGTGGACTGATACGCCTGCCACCGCCGACTGCCGTCCCTGAAAAAGCCTCTCCAGCTCCTCCCTGTGGACAAAGAAGGAAATGTTTCTTGACGTGGAGTACTTTCCTGTTGGATAGAGGCCTAAAAAGCCTGGTCTAGAGAAGAAACTTTGTGTTTTCCTTCATGTTTCTGCACCTCTGTGTGGTCTGCTGTGCTCGGTGTTTGAAGCGGGCTGTTGGACACGATCCCAGCACCCAGGATCCTCATTGATTTTGCCCAGGTTGATGTTCCATTTGTTCCAGTTGACTTCCTCCACTCTGAGACAAGAGGACACATGCTCCAATTACTGTCTGCTGTGTGACACATCAATCAGCTGTCAGAGGAGGCAAATTAGTGAAGAACACAGTGTACCGCACATCAATCGATCCCACACACACACAGCTGCATCTTTTGTTAAACCTTCAAGCCTGAACCTCCTGCATTACTATTATTACTTGCCAAACCTTTCTCTTTTTTTGATGCTCAGATGATCAGCCTGTAGTGGTAGAACAGAGAGTTGATATGTAAAAGAGATGACGCCCTCTATAGAGGATCCTGTTTCACAACCAAATCCAATATCTGACCATACCAGCAAAGACAACCTCAGTACTGTATCTATTACAGAATCCTTCCTGCCACAAGAAACCCACCAAGCCTGTATAATGGACACTCATATCTGTGTCAGGACTTATTTAGCACAACTGGACACAGCAGGACAACACAACTGAACAGACAGACAGACAGACAGACAGACAGACAGACAGACAGACAGATAGACAGATAGACAGATAGATAGATCCATGAGGGAAGTTGTCTGGTTTAGCTTATTACCAAGTACGGACCAGTTGAACACTTTAGAGAGATTTTGGAGCAACGTGTTAGACAGATCAAAACAATGACGGAGGGAATATCTTTTTGAAAAATGTTGCTCATCCCTCTAGTAGAGTTCAGAGACTTGGAGGAGCACTGAGGCTGCTCTGGGGGTACGGGGTGGACCAACACCAAACTGAGACACTTTGTTGGTTTTTTCCTCTCACTTTCCACCAGTCTTTTGGTCAACTTAGTGTTTAACCTGACAGTGGTGCTACATTACTACACTTCACTCAGAGTGATGTCTGGACTATGTTTAATATCTGGGTTATTTTGACTTCAGACTACAAATGTTAACCTCCTGGTGGCTCCAAAAAACTCAGGGGATCTCCAATCTCAGACATTAACTTTCAAAGAGAGTTTTGGTGATGCATATTATCAAAACACTTTTGCAAATAACCATTTTACCACCAACTGACTTATCTTTCAAAGGAGAATGGGGCAGCTATTATGGATCTGTGTGTGTCATGTCATCGAGGTCGATTATAAAAAAAGACATTGTTCACTGTATATGTCACTGTAAGAAGCAAACCTGAAACATTGACGCTGGTCTTTTCCAAGAGCGGTGCTGAGGTTTTTCTTTATCCCACAGCGGAACTGTCCCTTCAGACACCTGGGCAGCCTTTTCTCCATGTCCAGGATAGTGATGGCTCTCTGAAAATAGTCACAGCACATCAAACCACAGCTGCTTTGAATAGACGCACTCACCCCGCGGAGCCCTCCTGGACGCCTCACCTGTAGCTTCCAGATGCTGGTGCTCTCTGTAGTGATGTTCTCCACGGTGCGGTTCATGAGGGCGATGAGCATGTTGAGCAGCAGGATGTAGGTGAGAATGATGTAGGCGATGAGGAGCACGTAGAAGACCTCCATGTACTGGTAGTCCTGGGTGAACTCCATGTCGCCCATGCCAATGGTGAACTTGAAGAGCTGCAGCGTGGTGTAGGAGATGCTTTTGAAGCTGGGTTTGACGCACTCCCCCTCAGGACCAATGGTCACATAAAGGCGTGTTTTGGGTGGGGAAGTGATAGGTTCAGTGACATCTTTCCCAGGAGACTGAATGAGCAGAGTGACCACCGCTGTGACAGGAGACAGACAGCAGATTACACACAGGATATCCTCCATTTATTGTATATTGACAGTAGAAGGTTGTTATAGGTTGTTTTGTTTGTTTTTTTAAAATCTCAAAATGTGATTTTTTTCAGTTTCATAAACCTAGTCACGCTGCTACTTTTGAAATCAATCAAAGCAGAGGTAAAAGTTAAAGTGTCTTTTTGAGTTACTCTTTTCCTCTGCAGAGGAGAAATACCTGCAGAAAATCCAAAAAGGAAGACGACGTAGACAAAAAGAAAGCGCAGGATGTCACTGAGGATCATCTGCAAAGAAAAGAAGAGACAGAAGGCTTCAGGCGTCACTGTGATGTTCAACGTAACGTTCGCTGTGGTGCGCTGCGACCTGCGCGGCCTACCTTCTGTATCATAATGCTGTAGATGCCCATGTGTTTGTCGCCCCTCGAGTAGTAGAGCAGGTTCACCCAGCTGAGAGCAAGACACAGCACCAGGAAGCCGAGATACTCCAGCCGTCCGATCAGATAGAGCCCAGCTGAGGCCAGGAAGAGGACGCCCTGCACCAAACTAACAACAGCAGAGAGGCCACTGTGATCCTGCACAGCTTTATAATTGGAGCTTATAACAATGCAAGTATTTACTGAAAAACGTAAAGCCACACTGATATTTTACTACACAGTATGTGTACAAAAACAAAATATTTTAAGGGAAGAGTCCATCCCCC
>JAOXYL010000078.1:5074433-5085166 GCA_028564955.1 Terapon puta
AGCATAAGCATGATAGAAAAGCATAAGTACCCTGATTAAAATATCTTAGTCAAACATTCATTTCAATAATGTGCGCCACCACTACACGTAATAGAGGTGGACTTGCCAAATTTTTTTCAGGCAAATGCAATGCATCGAACTTACCAAATGTGCTGTGTGTTTGAAACAAGAGCCACTAATTGCTACATTACCGGTGGGGCATTATGGAATTTGATTGTAGTTGTAGGGTGGACTATAGACTGCATGTAAAGCCTTAAGTGTCTTGGCTCAGAAGATCGGATGATAAAGTGTGCTAGGATTCCTCATGGGCTGAAAATGTGTCTGCAATCTTTTAAATTTAATAAGGTTTTAAACCATAACCAGCCTCATCATGACATATTTTAAAGCCATTTTTATGTCGAGCATTTTGATCTCTCAGAGGATACTTCTCACATGGCAAGGCTGGATTAAATATGGCTTTTGGGAAAGATGAAGATCGCAATAGTGATGTGGAAACTTGAAGCTGCAAGTGCACTTATGTTCAGTATGGACTGCAGTGAAGTAGGAGACTATATCAGACACAAATTGTTATCATACAGCATCGTGCTTCAGTAATTACTGGAAGGGATCTTTGACTAAACGTTATCGTAAAAGATATAACATTCATTTAAAAGTGAAACTTTTGACCAACAGAGCCTTTTGATCTATTGTCTGCATCTAGTGCTCTTTAGGTTTTAGTGAGTTTAACTAGATAAATAAAGAGTATTATAGATTTTAACTCAGAAATTCTGCATCTTGGAACAGGATTGTGTATGATGACACTAATAGCCACACTGATGTCACTGTCAGAGTCTTTCTTTTATTGTCTAAAATTAGAATGAAGTCTAACAGAACACAGTGCGAGCCTCCAACAGGGATAACATCCTTGTCGCATTGAACCGAATTGTATAATATTGTATTTGTTTGTTAGTTTGTTTTTTCTCATGTAGATTACCACACAGCTTTGCTATTTTCTTCTTGAAGTTTTCAAATTAGACAGGTTACTGTGAGGCAAAGTATCGTCAGAGTAAAACTGAGTAAAAAAAAAGAAAAGAAAGAAATACTGTAAAAAAGGAGAAATTAAATGTTTTTTCCATACTTTGTCAGGTGTGAACTGATGTTTTGATTACTAAAAGGAGATTATTTGAACACTATTTGTATGGGAATGACTGTCCCAAGCTTTTGATCCAAATAAGCAGTTGATCATTGTAACAGTGATCAATAGGAGTGGTTTATACTAAGGAAAATAATGAAAAAAATACCAGCTTAGACAATAATAGACAAAAAAGATTGTATTAAAGAAAGGAAAGTCTCATCGCTAAGTAATAAAAATGGCCATTTGTGACTGTGACCTCGCAGCAGCATGGACTCACCAAAGTAAAAGTTGGGGGCGTCATGCGGCTGGAAGAATATCCCACAGGCCTTGGCGTGGACATCCGCTCCTTTACTGACCAGAAGCTTCACATGGGAAATACTTCTCCTCTCAATGGCTATATGGAGAGCTGTCTGGCCTGCCAGAGCCACACAGAAATGCACCTTCTGTCATGTCACAAATCTGTCATGTTCTTTGAATTGTCAGCGTTCAATGAGAGACACAAGTAATGTTGAGAACCTCACAGCGGCTCTGCTTCACACACAGATTACCTTTGTAGTACGGGTTGGTGAAGGCTGCATTCACAAACTCTTTAATGTCGCCCAGCGACTCCGAGATGTTGATTAAAACTTCCACCGTCTCGTTCTTGCCGTCTTTCAGGTGCAGCAGAGCCTTCATTAGGGCGGTTTTACCAAAGGACTGATCTGCAGGTGTAAGCAAGCACACACTCGCACAGTTAGCACGCAGGTCGCCAGCCTGCCGTCTGATGCAGCTGTCGCTTTGTGGGCCACACACTCACACAAAGAGTCGGAGAGTTTCTTCATGTTCAGGTGCAGGTACTGATGCAGGCCGTCCAGCTTTCTGACATCCCTGCTGGCCACCGCTTCAAACAAGCGCTCTCTGTCAAACACCTTGCTGTCTCTCTTGCCATCCTGCTCCTGTTGCCCTTGAATGCCTCTATAAAGTATACATGCAGCAAATATTCACGCGGGTCAAAAGGTCAAGAAATGTCTACTCAAATCAACACTGAGGGGCTTGATGATACACAGCACACACAGTATAATTTTAAAAAGAGGCATGGATGCTTGCATGGAGAGGCTCACTTGTTAAAGTTGAGATTGAATCTGATCCGAGGTGCGGTCTCCTCCATTTCCTCCTGGTAATCTGTGTCCATGGGAGCCTTGGGCGCCTTCTCGTCCAAACCGAGGGCAGAAGCCAGTCCGCCTTTCTTTGCCTTTTCTTTTTGCCGCGATTTCTCCACCTCCGTCCTGTCGTCCGACTCCAGAGAGAAGCCGAACATCTCTGACTTGTCCATCTTGGCCTCTCTGGAAATCATTCATCATCAAGACAACAAGCAAGAGATCCAGCAGAGTTAGTCTGACAGCCAGACGTGTTTTTCAAATTCAAGAATTTATTATCATTTCACAGCAATGTTCATCCCGCAATCACTGTCAATGAACACTCATGCTCCCTACAGACAGTGCTCAAAAATGTAAACAACAACAGACACACCCACACAAAAAAAGATGTATATATAGAAATCATTATACAAGAGTAATAAATATAGACCTAAATTTTAATTAAACAATTTAAATGATATAAAATAAAATATACAATAGAATCTATGTTAAAATACAATAAAAAGTGATGGTGGCTATTTGTGGTGAAATAATTAAGCTCTAACTAACAAGCAAATGCAAGAGAGGGGGAGAAAATTATATTTCTACAGCATATTATCTTCTCTAACCTGACTAGAAATGACTAAAATCTCAAAATCCTTAAAATGAACCATAGCAACTGTGTCACTGGATCACATGCACACATTGCTTTATTTTGATGGGTCACAAGACAAAAGCAGTGTTGAGCCGCTGCTGTGAACGATGAATGACAAAGTGTGTAGTGCTTTAACATGAATTACTCTGTGTTTGTATCGACATGGTTATCACCTCACGGGCCGTTAAGGCCACAGACACATACGAGGCATGTGATGTTTTACCCCCTATGACTAACAAAGAAGTGTATTTAGAAGATTTCCATGACAACAGTCCACACAGCACTGGATCTGGAACCCACTTCTTTGGTGAATAATCAAATCATTTACAGTACGTGCAGACACACAGACGTATAAACTGTGTGGACGCAGAATCTGCGAGTAGATGAAAATATTTTACGCAAAGTTTGGCTGATTACAAAGAAGCGATAGACATATAGAAAGAGACATATAATACATGTTAAGGATAAAGGGAACCTAATCTTTGGTGGTTTCTCGTTCCCCTTTTCAGTCAGGAAATGGGAAATTGAAATGAGTCAGTGGAAACTGTAAGACTCTGTGATCATCACAAGAGGAATATTTAGCAGCAAGAAAAGATGGAAGAACAGAGAAGTGGTTCTTATTTCTCTTCTTCTCATTAAACCATAAATGTGTTCTGAACACTTGTTTAACCGTACCACCTCAGAACATCAAATGAAACATTCATACAACCGGAGGTGCTGCATCTAAAACCTCTTTGTTCAGTGGTGGGTGTAGCAGTGCATCCTCTCACTACCACTCCTGCTGTGTTATTTACGAGCATTACAATAATCCAACAACAGATGTATAAATAGTAATATGGATTATAAAAGACACACTTCTGTTACATATCTTAATCATGATGCAGAGGACTCCTAACGACCACAAACCAAGCTGTGCACCGCGTCTTTTTTTTCCTGCACGGTTGTATGTTCACATGTATAAAATGCAATTCTGCATTAATACAATGCTTAACTAAATCACAAGAGAAAGCTATGAGAATGTACAGCGAGAAAAAAATGTAGTGAAACTATAACACATCATTTGACTCACCAGAAGGAAGTCGCTCTGTTCCCGTTTGTCCTCTTATTAAGAAAATCTGAATCAAAAGTCAAACACAAAAATCAAAAACAGTCCATGTGCGAGTCCTGTTGTGCAGTGTCCGAGGATGCTTCTTAACCCGACAGCAGGAACAAGCAGATAAAGTGACACGCCCTAGAGAATATTAGACCACATTACTGGAGCCCTGAGTGCTTAAGAGCATGCCGTATTGATCATTTCTGGTCATGCTAAGATAGCAAAAATACCCACAAAGGAGCCCAGAAATGACCACAAGTATGTTCACTGAGTCCATCAGAGAGGAGCAGTTGGATGCTTTCCTACAGCATTTAGACAAGAAAATGTGGTTGGTATATTCACAATAATCCCATCAAAGAAAGGAAAATTAAACCTCATGTTTCCCTGAAAATAACAGAACATAAATGAATTGCTTACCCCACAGAAATGCGACGTGTCTCACTCAGGTGTTTCTGAAACTTTGGTATTACATGTCTTAAGTGAGCCTGCTCTTTTTAGTTGCTTCCTGTGTGTCTTATTTGTGTCTCCGTAGTTTCACATGAATGTGCGCGAGCGTGTTTTCAGTGCTGCTGTAGTCCTGTGACTGACTGTGTGGTTTCAGAGCTTCTGCCTACCAATGTGGGCTGTTGTGCTCATGAGATGAGATGATTTCCTTTCTTACGATCACTTCCTTTTTTATAGAAATAAGCAGGGCACGCATGCCTTCACATCTCAGCGAGCTGGTTACTGTGGGCACAGGATGGTTTGACTATTTAAAATGTCACCAGACAAACTCAAACATCACATCTGATGTCCTGGTGCTTCTTTCTCTGTGCTTCTGGACTGTGTGTCATTGTGTGCAAAGATGGTGCTTTCCATTCAAAATAAGTACACAGAATATAATCCTGGTGACTGTTAGAAAACAGGACATGAAGACAGTATCTAAATTCTGTTACATTCAGGGTGATTTGAGACAAAAAGGAAATATTAATACTGCTGTATTTGTACCATACTCACATTACATCAGCTGTGAACTACAAGTATGGGAGGAGAAAAATAGCTGCATATATTTAAAGTCACTTCAACTAAATATTATCATGAATCCTGATTACACTGATCTCACGTGTTTCCACAGTTACAATTGTATTTAATTGCTCGTGATTATATAAAGTGACAAAAGACATCAATAGCGCTGCTCTTAGAAATGTTGCATAGGAAATCCATGACCATCATCTGATGCTAAATGGAAATGGAAGTTGTGCAAGAGAATTTTTTTCCATAGATACAACATAATACTTTTTGTAAATATCAACAATATCAACAAAATTCAGACCAAATATGGCTTCTGTATAGATTATTCTATTTATTTATTCTTACTCCACTGGATTCAAGCAGAGAAGCATCCAATCATGACAAACAACACCAGCAGTTAAAATTACAAAAATGTTCTCAAAAACAAAGCTGACAAGTAGTAACAGAGAAATTCAAATTTAAAACGGATTAAGTGACTACGTTCACTCTGAGTGGCAGAAATTATTAAAAGAATAATAACACTTAAAATCAAGAGAAGGCAACTAAATGGCAATAATCATCTATCTGATCTGACGTGTGACAGGAGGGAACCTCGTTAGACACAACACCATGGAAACTATGAGACAGATCATAAAGACAAGACAGTAGAAAATGACATGTTAATACCGGAGAAAAAGGCATTTTCTTGATAGCCTATTTCCTGCTTGAATGCTAACATGTTAAAACACCAGCCCACCCTTAAATATGGACACTGTTTTGGATCAGAAATCTGTGATCTGCAAAAGTATTTCTGCAGCGCTGTCACTTCTATCCTCTTCATGGATTTTATATGCTGCCTTTCAACAACACAAGGAGCAGACGCTTGTTGCGTTTCAGTCTTATTCCATCTGCGTTGTTGCAGAAGCCAACAGCTGTAAAGCTGAGTGACAGCACAATCTGAGTTTTTTAAGCTAAAGTAGAGTTTCTCTCGTGAAGGATGAGTATCTTTGGAAAATGGCAGCTGAACAAAAAAAGTTCTCACTCTTTGATTCTGGGGACTGATGCAGAAACTTAAATTTCCCTTAGATAGTTTAAAACTTCTGAAATATTTATTTTAAACAAAAACAAAAAGCCATGAAGCCTCAGTGAGATGTCTGAAGGAGGATTTGTGGCTGCACTTGGCTGCAAGTTTGAGTCAATGTGTCAGTCATTTGGTGGCTTCGATCTTATGGTCTTAAAATTTTTATAACCTCACTGCACAAGGTGAGCTACAAGCTTCGATTGCTGGCAAACACAGTTTTTGCTTTAGCATTTCAGTTCTCCTGATAGTGTCTTTATTAAACAGAGTGATACCATTTGATCGGGATCTCAGAAGTGTGCAAAGTTCTCAGTTAATCATGTAAACACACAGGGACTCCCCCGTGGATTAACTCTCACTGAAAGTCACAGAGGGTCATGGCCACGCCGAGAGCAGAGTCTGCGTTTTGTCCGTACACCACCGGCTGAGGAAACGCCCTCTCCACCTCCTGCCTTAGTACCTCATTGCGGGCGATGGCGCTCCCACTGCCCACAATCCTGCTGACCCCCGCCTGCTGCAGGCGCTCAGCGGGCATCATGGAGGTGATGTTATCCAGCATCCCGCGGCACAGTGCCCGGGTCACATGACCCAGAGAGAGATTGGTAGTGGAGATGTTGGTCACTCGGCCCAGGCAGAGAGTGTTGTGTCTCTCTCCAAAGATGGTGGGACTCACACTCAGGTCAGAGGTTTCCTGATTCAGAGCGCACTGAATCAGCTTCTCATACAGGCACGAATTGTTCAACTCAGCACCTGTGGGGGACGAGGAGGAGACATTTGGATCAACCACATGTAATGGCAATAATACATGAGTCATTCTAGCATCAGTTTTCTGTGATCAATTTACAGCTCTCCCTCTGCTGCACAAAGTTATCAGGCCAAAATGGGGGCTGATAGTTCACACATTTTAATTAACTAATTGATTTGTCCTAATACGTGGTTTCCAATGAAAATCTATGGAGTTTTAGAATACATGTCTTTAAGGGAGATTTTTTCAAAATGAGCATTTTCACACACTCTGAGCGACCCTTATATACACTGTGATTTAAAGATCAGTTAATTCATTCAAATTACACCTGGTGACAATGTTTTCTGATTCATCGAGTGATGAAAAGAGAAATTAAAAATCCTCTCTGTAAAAATCTCCAATAAGTCAACAAAACAAAATATTTAGATTTCTGTCCAAAGGATTATGCAAATCACAGCATATGTAATAATTTGATCATACATCATTGAATTGTCTTAATGTAAGTAATCATATAAATATTCCTCTATTAACCTATGTCTTAAGGCAAGAGGCAATTCAAGGGCGGCACAGTGGTGCAGTGGTTAGCACTGTTGCCTCACAGCAAGAGGGTTCCCCGGCACTTCTTCTGTGTGGAGTTTGCATGTTCTCCCTGTGCCTGTGTGGGTTCTCTCTGGGCACTCCAGCTTTCTCCCACAATTCAAAAACATGCAGGATAGGTTAACTGGCGACTCTAAATTGCCCTTATGTGTGAGTGTGATTGGTTGTCTGTCTCTGGCAGTGACCAGTCTCTCGCCCAAAGTAGCTGGGAATAAGCAGAAATGAATGAACCTATTTCTTGCCTTAAGTAACTTGATTGAACGAATCTGTGCAATGCAATGAAAACTTAAAAAAAATATATACAAAAAACCTCTACCACATTTGGCAATCACTCAACAGTGAGTGAGTGATGCAATATTTCACTTAAAACCACAAATGTCAACCTCATGGTGAGGTCAGACATAAGTCTAGTGACTGACAACATGATTAGGCTTCATCATCATGAAACATGAAGGTCTGCACAAAGGTTTGTGCCAATCCTCCATGTAGATGTCGAGATATTTCACTGGATAAGTGAACAATCCGAGCTGCTGGGAGCGCTGCAGTAAAAGTCAGCAGTTCACCAAAGTAATTAGGCTTTATCCATTGGGAAACATGAACGTCTGTTCCAAATATCAAGGCAATCCATCCAAGAGTTGTGATATTTCATTGTATAGCAAATGGCCAGCAGACCAACGCTGCCACCCCTTGAATCAAGCTAAGTACATACCAAGCTCTTTCATCCAGGCGGTGAGCGTCTCCACAAAAGTGGCCAGTACATTCCCCCCATTGAGCGAAGCCGCCACCGCCAAGTACGAGTCGCCAAAGTAGGGGAAGTAGGAGATGGGGGAGGCTGGCTCTGGAGAATCCGGAGGTTTGAAGTCAGCTGGCATGGCGAAGGTCAGCTGGGCCGAGGTGCTGATGTTGAGAACTGTGTAATGAGGAGAAAGATAGGAACTGTCACCCGAGATGTTAAACTAACAGCAGCAAACACGACATGCAAGAGACACTGATGGCAGGATTACACTTAATGCATAATGACTGTTTTCACGCTTTGACCTGCTGCTCTCTTTTCTGGTTGGCTCTTGTTTTTGTGACGGCACACACACTCAGAAAAAAACAACAGCTTAAAGAGAGCGGACTGAGGCGCTGTCAGGAATGCACTTGTGAAAGAAATCTAATGGATGTCATGTCATGCTACAGCTGTAATGGATTATTTCATCTGGAGTGCATTAGCCGACGCATTCGCTGCATTAAGTGTGACCCTGGCCTGAGAGAGATGACTGGACTTCCTGCTGTCACCTGCATCTGTCCGCGCACTCATGCAGGAGTAGACAGAGCACTGGAAGTCTCCCAGGGCGGCCCCAACTGGCGTACCAGCAGGGATGCCATGCCAGTCAGAGCGCGTCCGTCCCGCCAAGCTACCAGATGGCACACACTGAGGAAGCAGGTGCAAAGGGAAGCCGGCACCCTTCAGACTAGAGCGTGCACACACAGTTATGTAGGTTACTGACAATGAGGGTTGTGATAAAGTGAACAAACTTTTTTTGTCTTGAAATTTAACACCAAACATGCACAAACATTTTTTTTCATGCATTTAGTACATTAATTGATGTCAGTTGATGTCAAATCTTCTGCCGGCTGTAGTAAGCAAGGCCTTATTAACACAGGAAGTTGTGCTCTGTACATACCTGTCTGTGTTCCACTGGTTGGAGGACGTGTTGAAGAAGCCCCAGCTGGCTGCGTTCTGAGGCGTCATCACACACCCGTCCAGGCCACACAGCATGGACACCACGTAGTCCTGGATGGTTCCTGCAACCGTGAAGTCCTTGAGGAACTCGGGCCTGCAGTGAGACCGCACATCTTTACAGCTCCCTTCATCATCACAGGGCTCCACGTTGGGCGGTTTTAAATGTCTGTGCTGACCTGTGTCTCGTGTACCAGAAGATCGTTGCGCAGCCGAACCCCGTGGCTACGCTGAGATGCGAGTCAGGTTTTGGAAGAGAGGACAGGAAGTCACTGCTGCAGCGGCCATCCTGCCAGGTGATCAGCTGACTGGTGTCCCTGGCGGTGAAGAAGCCCCCGTCAGACCAGTCACAACCTGCGAGGGGCAAGAGAGACGGACGGGAGAAGTTTCATCAGAATCACTAGTCTGGGATCAACATATCTTCATGTCTAGTTTCACATGTGACCAGCAGAGGGCCACATGGTTATGAAAGAGGTACAAAGTACACACCAGGAGGAGTTATTTATCGGAAGAAACCCTCCAGATTTTAGTGTACCTTGCCCCTCAATCCATTTTAAAAAGTGTCTTAAAAGTCAACAGTAATACGGATCGCATGATCAGTGTAATTCTGCAGACTGTAAACACTGTTGTGTACTTGAAATGTTTCTTCAAAGTCTCCATAGCTATCAGTTATTAATGTTTTCTACAGTATGTGGTCTGTTTCGACAGTATGTGGTCTGGTTAAATATTATGGAAACTGTTGTCATAATTAGACTTTCAGTCTGGTCTTTGGTCAAAACATTCAGATCCTCCTCGGTTTTATCGAAAAGAATCGCACTCATGACATGAACTGACCTGTGATATTAAAAGGACACATAGTAGGAGACTGGTTTCTTTCTCAACACACATTAAAACTATGCTCGATGACATAGCTCATAACACACACTGTACTTTAGCCTACCATTGGGTTTTCATTTCCAGCATGTGAGTTAATACAGAGACTTGTGGAAAAACATGTAGACGTACAAAACAATCTGTCTGCAGTCCCCACCCTCCTGCACTGAAGCTATTTGGAAACCCCTCATGTTTAAAGTAAAGATCACTAATTACATTCTGATTCTGATATTTTTCAGAGCCTCCAAGGTGAGTATAGACTGCAAATCAGAGGCCAAAACAGCACAGAGGCCTGTGGACTCTGATGGCTCTCTTTATGTATGCCTCCTCTTTTCATCCTTCATCGGCTTGAGCACACCATTCTGGTTGGAATGAGATGTATTTTTGCACACTTTGGGAGCTACATTTTGGGTGTTATGATCAACTTTATCCACAAATAATCTCTCTCAACTGTCTTTTCTATATTTCTTTTCTGATTTGTCCATACTTCAAATGAATGAATCACCTTCTTCTTGTGCTGTCTCATTGCCGTTATTGCACAATTAACCACGCACATTTAGAAAGAGCACATGGTGCCTGCTCACAGACAGTCTCACCGCTCTTTGCTCTCCACAGTAACACTCCGTGCATCTGCCCGCTCAGCCCGATGCTGCACACACACCGCAGCTTGTCTCTGGACAGCAGGCCCACACACCGGTTCACACTGCCTACGATCCGGACTACATCCTGCTCCTTCGCCTGCGTGGG
>JAOXYL010000078.1:5117118-5136807 GCA_028564955.1 Terapon puta
CACACACACAGTTCTCTGGGGCAGACAACCTGGGCAGGCTGCCAGCTTATTACTGCGAGTTCCAGGTTAGTGCCAGAGTTCATGCAGCTCTCCTGGTGAGCCAACATGTAGAGACTCACATGTAGGCAGCTCTGAGGTTCTTAGAAACGCTAAACATTTTCAAGGGAAGCTGCAGGGTTGGTCCACAAGAGACAAAAAAAAATCCCCCTTTTCAACATCACCTTTTACTATTACTTTCTCAGTAACTTGACCTTGCCAATAGCCAGAGCCAGGAGTCTCAAAGTCTTACAGCTGCATCAACAACAAAATAAAACAAAACAAAAAAATTACGGGAGAAAACAGAGAAAGAGCGAGTTCCACAAGAATCTGGACAGCAACACAGTTCGAACTTTTGCCTCCCAGTTCTGCTCGGCGCTTTAAATGTGAAATGACAAGTGTTATGAGTAAAGTCTGCTTTAACTTGTGTGCTATTAAATCCACCCCAAAAGAGTTACAGCTGCTTCTGTAAATCATTTATGGCATTCCAAGATGAAAAAAACATTCATATTGCAATGTGATACACCTATTGTTTGTTGTCAAAAATCCTTATCGTGAATTTATTTCCACAGTATTCTAAGCAAACAGAAAAAAGTTTCTTTCTGTTGTCACAAACCTGCAAAGAAGCTCCAAAAAAAATGCTGACAGACTCATTTCATCCTTTGCCTTGGAGAAGCAGATGTGCTCAACAGGTTTTCCAACACTAAGGAACACTAATAAAACTTTAATTGGCTCAGGAGCTTCTTGTGAACGAGGGAGTATATTTGGGCAGCAGCAACAAATAAACCGTAGTTTAAATAAGTAGTGAAGAGGAAATAAACTGCATTCAATTAATTGTCAATGGCCTAAATAACCCTAACCCGCCCTAAAATGTACCCACTTTGCCCTTAGGGATCATGACTCGGACAGCCTGATAGACTGCTCAGAGCAAATAAACATTATAGGAAAAGTCAAATATTTGCGACTCCACTGAGTCCAACTTCTGTATTTTATACTAAATTGTACAGAAATTGACTATATTTTTTAAAACAGATTTTTTCAGGCAGCTCACAGGGAACACCTGCCAGCCTCATTTATTCTCCCCTGCGACACAGATGTAATACATCAGGCTGGGCTAGATCTGCTCTGTTGTAGTGAGGATGATGGGTGTGATTTGTGGTCAACTCTATTTGTTCCCATAGACAGTGGGTGGTGGGGAGGGGACTGACGGACTCCAACAGGCAGACATGCAGAGACCTGACTCTTGAACTTAAGCCTCCACAAGTACATTTAGTTAAATATTAGTCTTGGTTTAAAATCACATTCAGAATCATCAATGTATACATACAATACAAACATGCTTAATGCACAAATACTGAAACGTGTTTGGTGCAGACAGCTGCTTACTTATGGTCTATTATGGTGACTCTGGACTCTGGTATCCCCAACACAGCACAGCTGTTGAGAAGTTCTTGTTTACGCTGAGGTCCTTGATTGTAGTAGTTTCCTGTGTTATTTTTGGATAACAAATTAGGCAACAGATCATAATGAAAGAAACATCTAAATACAAGATTACATTCTGTCAAGGTTCAATTTTAAACAGTGACTCTGTAATGTCTGATTTTCATTAGCTGTGCGAAATGATCCTCAGTTAAATATGATCTAAATGAGTGCTGCACACACGTGGAACATGTTTTATTCTATTATGCAAATATCAAAACTTTTTAAAGCTTTCATGCTTTTCCAACAATTCCAATAACTCTTCGCCTCATCAATGGAAAAAGTGAGACAGGCTTTTTTTTGATTAGTTGATTAATTGATTAGTTGTCAACTATCAAATGTATTGCCAATATTTTAATAATCGATTTACGTCATTTTACGTGTTTGTTTTGAAAAGCAAACAGCTTTTCAAAACAGATTTCAGCTTCTCAAATGTAAATATTTTTGGTCCAAAGAAAACACTCGAGTAACCCAGAAAATAATCAAGAAAATGATCGACACATGAATTGATAACAAAAATAATATTCAGTTGCAGCACCACAGTCAGCGTAGCACATTTTCCAGTTTTATCTATTCCCAGTAGTCACATGATAAACATTATTTGTGTTTTTATTTTTATTTTATTGAAAGTGCTTAATGATAACCAGTTTAAGGAAAGAGGGCACCAGGAAAATAAATGCACTAAGAATATAAAAACTAATAAAAATGTCACTATGTGGCCGTGTGCTGTACATGTGTCACTCTGTCTGGCCTTTTAAAACACAAAAATAACAGCTTCTCTGCTTTAAGTCAATCTTATTTCATTTTCTTTGCGTCACTGCCTGCTGCTAGTTAGTAAACTGTGTGTAAAACTCGTCTGCCCTCACCCTCTATCACTTTACATCGACATATTAAAGTTGTGTAAGTGCTGCGACGGTACCTGCAGACAAGCAAAGCAGATCAACGCGGGCATTTAACTCCAGCAGTCGGACGATGGTTGGCGCGAAGAACATACACTCGTCATCCGGGTGAGCAGTCACGATCACGGCCCTGAGACCAGCTCCGTCCGCCCCCCTGCCGGAGCAAACGTCCGCCACATGCTTCAACGACGTCAAAGCCTGCCTGTGTCGGTGGTAAATGTATTTAATCCACAGCAGATAGCACAAAACTATGAGCACGACCAGGTAAACACTCATTATTTTGACCGGCACTGTAAACAAGCCGTGTAGGGACAAAAGTCTGGCAGGAAAATGGTTCCGCATGTAAAGAAACATGTATGTGGCCTATTTGCTCTGTCTAACATTGACTATTATTTATAATATGCGATATGTATCACGTACAAGACTAACAAAACAGAAGCTGCCCATTTTTAGCTCCATAATAGTGTATTTAACTTACTTGCAGTCATTGTGGCTTTCTTGGTTGATTTAGGTTTAAATGGTGGGGGCGGGGATAATAATGCCATGCAGAATGATTTTTTAGCATGTTTGATTAAAGACAATCGGGACAATACCTAAGGAATTTGTAAAACTGAACCGAAAGTAACGTTTATGAAAAGTTGAAATCACAAACCCTAGGAACACCTCCGTGTCCGAGGGGAAGATTTAGCTGTGACACCTTATTGTCCTGGCAGATGCATAAAACCCCAAATTGTACTTTTTAAAGTAAGATATAAAAAGTAACAATAAAGTCCTCTTATTTTATTGTTAAATGCATTAAAATCAATGTCGTGAATCCACGTTTGCTAAGAAGTAGCAGCAGTGTCTATATTTAATCGAGTGGAGGACATTTTATTTTGTGCTGCCAGGACGTCGACCGACAAATGCGGCGCAGCCTTCAGTCTGCTCAGTCGTCCACCGCTCACAACCCGCGGACTTACACACGCATATTCACACCTCATCCCGCCCGGGGATACCTTTCTCTGCCGTCGGTGTGTTTTCTAAACATGAGGTGAGTGCAAATCGGTAGCATGCAACAAGGCAGTACGTCTAATTAGCACGCTGTTTGGGCGCCCCGGTCTACGCTGAAAATCTGCCTTGCAAGATGGCGACGTGGTTGAGGATTCAAAGGTGAAATACAGACCGAGTTAGGAGGCTGGCGACAACAACAACAACATCTTAAACGTCGAGTTAGCACGCTGTGCTCTTCGGCTGGCACGGCACTCTCAACTTGGCTCTAATTATTGTGCGTGTTTTTTTTTTGGTGCATTTCCGGAAAAGGCTGTGTGTGTTGTGGAGATAAACCCATCCCCCCCAAAGATAAGCTACAAGATCCAGTCGGGTTTATATGACAGCATGTTTGTTAAAAGACAACAATAACAACAGGCAGCAGCGGGGTTTCTCTGTGCCAGCCCCTGCGTGAGGCCGCGAAGTTCACCGTGCCTGCGGGGCTCCCACACACACCATCAGAGGGACCATTGTGAGTGCCTCCTAAAATTAACTTTACCAAGACGTTCACCGCGAAAAGGCGAAAGATGGCGAAAAAAAACAGCGTGATTTTTATTTTTTTATCTATTTATTTTCCAGCCTGAAATTGCATGCCCCAAAAGCACGCCTGCACACACGGTGAGATGACTGAAATGGAAACGAGAGAGGATGGGGAACACCCAGGAGTGAATTTACTGTAGCAGTACTGCAAAGTTTCTTTACATCTGCAGGCGTGTTTCATGCTACAGAGAGATGGGTCAGGGCTTAAGCAGAGCTCAGGTCCTATGTTGGGATAAATGAAAAAAAAAGTAGACATCCAGCTCACAAAACTGGGCTGCAACAGCTGATCCGGATGTGAAAAGCATGTAAATGTTGTCTCTCTTACTCAGTGATGATGCAGGTGTTAAGTGTTTCGTGTCTCGATAAACAGGGAGGATGCTGTGACACCGCTTTGAACCCAGGGGGGTCTGTTTTCTTTACTTTGAAAGTGGCACAGAGGAATAATTAAAGTTGTAAAAGGTCTGCAAGGGAGCAAGACCTCACTTGAAAGATGACTAAATCCTCCCCAGCAGCGGCAGTGCAACTTTTTTTTGTTTCCTGTTTTGTGAATCGTCGCTCATCACCTCATGGTGCAGCTCAGGTTTTTCATTTTTGGCCATTAATTTGATTTTATTCAGCAGCGTTTACCAGACGGATCAGTTATTTATTTATTAATCTCAGAGAAGTTAAATCAAGTTCAGGAGTCTTTTGTGATATTTTAGGCAGTGCTGTTGGGTGCTCTTTAAGAATTTTGTTTGTAGTTTCAGTTGCTCCTCACATTTTGACATTTGTCGTTCTGCCTCTCAGGTTTGACTGAGTTTGAACCCAGGTTTTCTCCCTTAGTTTGGCTCAAGGCCAAAATCTGCTGTTGAAAATGTCTCATGTACATCTAAGAACCAGATTTATGAGGTGTTGGCTGCGCGCACAAGACGTGGGACATAAAAACCCTGTTAGTGCCTTTATGGTTTTCAAACGTGCAGAACAAAGTTATGTCATTTTTACTGTGGAGGAGAAAGTTTTAAGACTTTCATTCATATTGCAAAAACAAATCTATCGGCATCATTTGCTGCGATTGGATAGTCACTTTGTAAAGACGCTGATGTTTTTAGTTGAAGGTGGATCTCAAATTGTGGGACCCACCAAACGCTGTGGCCTGCAGACTGAACAAAAAACAAAAATAACAGCTTCTCTCGCTCTGGTTATGGTGGCAATGATTGTAGCTTTTCCAACCCTGACTTTAGCATCACAGTGTCTTGGCATGATGGTGAAGCCGTAAATCTCTCAGAACAAGACTAAAAATGATCACAGATTTATATGTTGGACGTGAACGGTGCCAGAATCCACACGCACAAACTCTTCGTTTCTCATAAATAATCAGACCAAATACAAAATCTACTTGTTTATTCAATCGCAAAGTACTGGGTTTTCGGGTGCTTTTATTTCTTCAGAGACCAGACATTCATCAAAAAGTGTCACACTGCCTCCTGGCTCTGTCCCGGGTCCTGGTCTTCGTACATTGGGTAACTGATCCAGTCTAACGTGATATTAAGCGTCTAAAATAGGCTTGCGTACTGCCATTTAACAAACTTGTTTGTTTAAAGGCAAGCGAAAGATTGCTTTGTTAATTTAGGATAAAATTATCTCAGATAACAATGGGGTGTTATTCAGAAGTAATGGCAGCATGAGTGGAAAGTTATAACCATGATCATTGCTCATGCGTTTAGTTGGCACGACACGGAAGGTCTGAGACGCCACCTTTTTACCACAGCTGCACTGCAGAAGTTAATTAAAATCTGAGGAATTCCCATCTAAAAAATATTCTAACTATGAAATGACACACCCAGCCAATCCCTTTTCAAAAACAACAGATTGTTTGCACAAGAGATGAAATTGCATGACCAGTTGTGAATAATAACATTATTCTGTTTGACTCATTTGCTATCACGTTGCATATGCCAAATGTATTCAGATTAAGAGTGCAGTTTGATTATTTGAAATTTACATGCAAGTAAGTTTTCTTCAGTTTCTTCATCAAAATGTCAGGATTAGAATAACTTTATTTTAACCTATCTTCTTTTTGTTCAAGTGCATAGAAGGCTTTTTATAAGAATGACTTCATATGCAAACATTTGGAATAAGCACAATGTACAATAACGTCTGGTATTTTATTAACACGAAAAGATTATATTCACCATGTTGACAAAATGCTGATATGTTTACTGAACGTATCGGCAAGAAGGTCATGATCAACAAGTTTTTATTTTTACCTTACATTTCCCACTTGGTTTTAACATGATTAAGGCAACAACAAGTACTCGGTTAACATCTGAATCTTGGATGGATGGAGAGACAAAGTATTGTTTTGTTTTTTTGTCAACAGTCCTACAAAAAAAAATAGCTTTAAAAAACAGAAAAATCCAGGTTAGTTAAAACACATTGTCAACAGTCAAATCTGTTTTTGAGGAATAAGCCTCTGTTCCTTTCACCCACATAAAAAAACTGTTGTGGTGTTTTCCAGAGCTGCAGCTGCACAGTATTATTAGTATGATGTGCAGGGTGTTCCAAGATCATCCTTGCCCCTGTGGTTTAAAAGCCTTGACTTAAATTAACGCCCCTGGAAGAAAAAGCAAGTGTGTTGCATTTTGAATTGGATTCTAATCGTACGCAGCCAGGAAGAGATCTCAGCAGTGCAGCGCCCGAAGCCTCTCCTCACCTTCATGGAAACACAGAAGTATTTTAGAGATACGATAAAAGGTGGTGAAGTGGGTTGAATTTCTTGGTCAAATAAGATCAGTGCTATATCACATTTTTGCACACCAGGATTTATGGCGCTTCCTCTCCCTCTGCTGCATCTTCTGTTAACAATACCATCCAGTATTTTCTGTCTAACGATGATATTATCTCTGTTGGCAGATTCTCCTCTTCTTAGATTAAAGATATTTACGGGACTTCTGTACATTCCTCTTAATTTCCACAATGTGACTTTTATGCTTCTTTCTCTGTGCAGGTGGTTTGTGTCTCCGAACATGGTGTAGCTAAAACCTCTGATTCGTGAAGCCGCAGCAGCCCGCTAGCACTGAGCCAGGATGTCCAGTAGCTCGGGCTACCCCCCCAGCCAGGGGAGCTTCAGCAGCGAGCAGAGCCGATACCCACCCCACTCTGTCCAATACACCTTCACCGGCACGCGCCACCAACAGGTAAAACATAACAACAACAACAACAACAACAACAACAACAACAATAATAAACATAAGCCTCCATAAACGTTTTTGCTTGGGGTTTTCTACTACTAAGGGAAGGATTTGACTTTTATAAGCTTTGGTGCAGTTGGATGCTTAAACTTCAGTGGTTCTGTGCTGTCAGAATCAGTGTTTTGGAAATACAATGAAATTGTCAAATCTGCAGTATGCCTACTTGTAGCAAAGTTTCCATTGTTGTCTCCTAACATTACTGGGCGAGGGTTCATATCAAGGTAGCACTTGTAGGAACCCATCACGACTGATTGATGCCAGATTTTCTGTTGAAAGTATCTGGGTTGGGTTGGACTTGGTGTGTTTTTTAGCTGGTTTGATTTCAGGGTTTTCATGTCATTGAACATGAGGTATAAGGTTTCATTTTAGGCAGTAGGCTATTGCTATACATGTTTTCGTTTACAGTGGAGCTGCATGGCATATTGCTTTTAGTTTCGCTTTCACTCGTGGTCTGGGAGAGGCTGGCCAGCATTTAGATTTTTTTCCCCCTTAATTGTGGTTTGAGCTTCTGGTGAGATGGACAAAAAACAATGAGGCTCAGTGATAAGACTGAATCAGGCTTAAAATTCACATCCACATGCAGCATTACTGAAGATTGCTCGGATGACGCCATGTTGGATGCGGCCCCAGTCGCCCAAACCTGCTGCAGCTGCCCAGACAACCTGGATAGTTTCTCCCTGAATAGCTTGCTGTGGTTGCATGATTATTAGTGCTCGTGGTCTTTATTAAATGTGGTATTACTGATAGTTTGATCATTTTACTTTAATATTTTTGCAGTTGAGGTGTATTTAGTTTTATGTATTAAACTGTAAAACCAAAGACTTTTGTCAGATTGAATGTTTGTAAGGTGAATAGAGAAAATCTTGGTCTCAGTACGGAACAAATATTTTTATATTCAGTTTGGTCATAATTATGAAGGACTGCAGCTCAGTTTCCAGTTGCATCCTCACTTGACTGTTTTGCATATTAGATAATGCTGGTCAGCCATTTTAGGTGACAGACTTCTCAGAAGTTTACTTTCTCAGAAAACTTTCAGCGGTACGTTTCTGGGCATTTGGATTGTTTGCTTAAATCTGGGGGGGAAACAACCTGGAGTTTGGAAATGTTTCCTGTAACTGCATTTGCTTGTTCAGGATTGTTTGGAGGTCACGCTGAGCTGATAACATTGATGTGGTCTTTACCCACTCGCTTTTTGGTAAAAGCTTCAGAGCATTAAAAAGGTTGAAATCAATTTTCATCAACAAAATTCATTTTAGTCAGCCGGAGCAGGTTTGCTGGCTTCTTTCATTTCATTTTGTAGCGGCTGATATAATGTTTGAAAAAGAGGACAGCGTTTTATCCCACCTCCTGGCCAGCCCTCTTCCAAACTGTACTATGACATATTTTTTCTTTTATCTCTCTGATGAGCTTAGACGTAATGTTGTGGTCTTCTGTTGTTACTCTATGCCACATGGACTTCTCCTGTAGTCGCTGGTACATCAGTGACCAGTGTCATTTTCAAAGCTGAATGAACACTGTTAATTAGTTTGTAATATTTAGCAACCAGACCTCCAAATGCTCACATTGTGTCGTTGTCTTATACTCAGAGCTGCACTTGCCGAGTGGTAAAACTGCCCACCGAATTCATTTAGGAATTCTGCCATTATTAGAGTGAGTGCAGCAGAGAGCTTACAGGAAATGAGGTGGGTGTGGGGGGGGTGGGGGTGACATGAAACAAAAAGGTCCCCGGCCGGACTCGAGCTGGGGAAGTTGCAAATAAAAGGTCAGTGCCTCGAACCACGAGGCCACAAGGACGCCCCACAAACAGCTTTTTACAGCACTCACAACTCCGTGCATGTGATCAGCGTAGGTACCTGTGAGCGATGAGAGAGGGGAAAAAAAAAAAACTTGACCTGACGCCAAAGATGACGTCACAGTTATGTATGTAAAGCGTGAACGAAGCAGCCGGTGTAGACAGCTGTATTGATTAAAAGTGAAGTGTTGCATCAGATGGACGTGTCGCCCGGGGCGGTCAGGACTTTGCCTCTCTGCGAGCATGTTTGGTGTCCGCATCTGCACGTCGCTCTGTTGTCGTCGGAGCTTTGCACAAAATCACAATGTTGGTTTTTTTGTGTGTCTTTGTTTTTCTGTTCAGCAGACCTGTCCAGTGCTTTACACTCAGACCTCCATCTTTTCATACACTTGTGACGTCGATCATATCGCTGTCTAAAACTATTTGTGGTGTTTACCTCTTCCCTTTCAGGATTTCACCGTCCCAGACTATCGGGCTCACATGCAAGATCCACAGGGTCGCAGGAGACCATCTTTACTGTCTGAATTCCACCCTGGAACTGAAAGGTAAGAGCTTCATTTCCCACATCTGACCTGCCGCCTAAATATTTGATGAATCTGCATCCTCACATGTGCAGAATACTTAAATTCTTCAATATCACGGCCCGTGTTATCGAGTTGTTTTTCCTTTTGCGCTCTCTCAGGGATGCCGTCCCCAGATCGCAGTTTGGGAATTGTGCATCCAGACAGCCGGATGTAGCTTCTGACATGTCTGTAAATATCTTGTTTACTTCTGCTCCTCAGGCCTCCAGAGAGACGCCATGGTTACGAACAGCAGTTTCACTCCATCACAGCCCAGCCTGAGCACGAGGCCTTGGAGGCTAAACGCCCTCGTATGGAGGCTGTTGCCGAGGCCCACATCACCCGCACGCCTCCCACCGCTGGGGGTATTGTCCTGCCCTTAACCCACACAGTGCAGGACAGTCTGAGAGCCACCGTGGAGGTCAAAAAGGTGGGCCCTGTTCTTCTTCACCTACCACTGCAAACCAAAAAGTCATATTTGGTCTAAGTTGTGTTTTTGTCCTCACAGTGACAAACAGCGTTAGGGGACTCTTTTTACTAAAGATGTGCACTGCTGAAATACACTATGGTTTTCAACGCTTTCTTTGCCTTGTTTTCATAATGAAAAAGGAATTCAGACTTTTTACTGTGATTTTTAGAATGTCAGTATGTGTTTGTGTATACATTTTGGAAATTGTACATTTTAAAGCAGATACTCGATGGAGTCATTCAGATTTATACAGATGTTTTTGAGTTTTTGTGAGCTCAATGAATGTTTTTGTTTTTTTATTTTTACAAGGAGTCTCAGTTCACTGTCAAAGTGGAGTCCCCCGGAGGACCTACACTACACATGGGGGAAGAGCAGGACACTTCTCCTTCCAAACTGTCCAAGGAGGAGCTGATCCAGAGTATGGACCGAGTGGACAGAGAGATTGCTAAAGTGGAACAGCAAATTTTCAAGCTGAAGAAAAAGCAGGTTGGTTACCTGGTAAAAGCTTTTGTCTCTGAACATGCATCAAACACAATGGATGTTGCATAAGAAAACTTTGCACTTTTTTTTTTTTTTATAAATGAAGCAACATCCCATGAGAGATGACGTGATGACAATTTTAGGTCAACATTGGTGGATTGTTAAACCTCATACATAAATGGCTTATTGATTTTACAACTGTAACAGTAAACCACCATTTCAGAAATTGTAAATGTTGTCTTGTTTATTCATGTTAAGTTTAGTAATTAATTTTTGAAGAGCAGGCTTGACAGAGGGTGTAGCTGTTGTGCAGTGTTTTACTTTACGTGGCCACGACTGCATTCAGGGATAGGATCTGAATTTTTCAAAGTGACAGTTCAGTCCAACTAGGATTTCAATATAATGACATAGATGACAACAATGTTTGTCATTTCAACCAGCTGTTTCAGTTAAGGCCTGCAGGTTAGGTTTTCTCAGTGAGGAGTCTTAATCAACACACGTTTCCGGCATCAACACTGCTTTAACTCCTCAGTTCTCTTGGGCTCAAAGAGGCTTTTACAGATTTATGGCGTTACATGCTTGTGCCCATCACATGCTGGATGTCTTTTCCCAATAAGGTGCTCTTATAAACTGAATCTCTAGAGCTACAGACGTATTCTATCAGTCAGCCCATCTTCCCAGATTAGCTTGTTTTCAATCCAGTTTGCTGCTGTTTTTTCCTCCTGCTATCTTTTCTGGAATTCCGTCTCATTAGATAGGAATGTAAGCTGATCTTTACTGGGAGAGAATACTTAGCAGTTTTTCAGTCTGTGTTCTCCAAAGATTTTCAGGGATTTATGTTTATTTGAGGTATTTCAGGAACTCCTAATCTTGTCCCTGTAACCTGGTAGTTTACATAACCTTTGACTTAGGTAAACATTGACCCACCAAACACTCACTAGTCCAGCTTGTCTGTCAGCATCAGCATTGACCTCGATGCCAGAAACCTTCATGTTACACTTGAACATGCCTGTACAGAATAATCTGATAACGCCTGCATGGGCCTGCGATATCAGAAGCTTTGGTCATATCAACACAGTATAGATGTGATGATTCCGCATAAAATGAAATGCTCATAAAAAAACATACAAAATGTTTCACTGGCACAGGTTTATAAAAAAGGATATTTTCCTGTTATTTTGTATGTGTGTTTTTTTTTTTGTCCTCTTCTTTGCTATTGGTCAAAATGTTTTGTGTCGGTGTTGTCTCTTAGCAACAACTGGAGGAAGAAGCAGCAAAGCCAGTGGAGCCAGAAAAGCCAGTGACCCCTCCCCCAGTGGAGCACAAGCACCGCAGCATAGTCCAGATCATCTACGATGAGAACAGGGTTAGTCATCTGCTGCGAACACCAAGACACACTGACAACAAGCATTAGTTCTCCTCAGCTCTCCTTGATTTGTTTTCTGTCTGTCCTTAACAATCGGAGCTCTTCTTTTATTTGTCATCTCTGTGTATCCTCAAAGCTGGAGGACATTGTGTTTTTTTTTTTTTTTTTTTTTTTCCGTCGGCCCGGGTTAACCGGGCCAGAGCCACACCAAACTGAGAACACAGGCGTTTCCGCTGCGTCCTCACAGCAGCAACCATGGCAACCAGGGCCATCCAGTGACAGTGTCCTGCCCCGAGCCAAGCTATGTCGCTCTTAACTGATGGCTGAACATGCCTTTTTAAATGTGTCCGTGTTCAGCTCTCAGTGCTTTTGGAGGTTCACACAGAGCTCGTTTATACTTCCAACCTTATTTTATCGTTTACTGACTTCTTTCAGTCAGCTGTGTTAAGTTACTGCTGATGGAAACGGATCATTTCCCGCTCTTGCTCTCTTTACATTTAATTTTTCCACTGGGAATAGTTACAGGCTTTTATCATGGAACAGCTATAGGAAATGCTGTGTCATTGAGTTAGTGGACCATCTGTAGTGGTGCTGTTCTTTGATTAAAAGGAAAAAAAGGGGAAAAAAAGTGGTGCACAGGACAGAAATGGCTTGAATGTTTGTGGCTGCTCATGGCTCAGCTCTGCGCGAATACTCCCACCCGTGATGAAACAGCATTTGGCAAAGAGATGCTTTAATTTTGTGAAAAAGTAATCAACTCAGGCTGCTTTTGGAATAGGTTGGAACGTCTCATGGTTTTTGCATTATTGCTGTTTTGTTTGCAGTCCTGTTAGAAATAAGCCACATTTTCAATGCAGTGTAATTTTATCAGGTATTTCCTAATTTATTTTTGCTTAACCTCTTAAAACCAATTAAGGATACATTAAATCAAGACTCAGGGGCACAAGTAGGCTTCGTTATCTGTATTTCAGCTGTACAATGGGCGAGTGAATGAGTGAGTGTTCATGGAGGTCACTGTAGTTCATGTCTGTCAGACAGTGTTGTGGTAGGAGAGTGCCGAGACACGCCTTCCTTCTCAGTCAGCCATTAACCCTTTAGGCTATAAAGATGTTTCAGCACTGTGCACAGCGTTTAGTCTGGCAGCTGCTGTTGTTTTTCTCAGTGTGGAGATGTAGGCTTACGAAAAGAGCGAGCATTGGGGGGCGAGTCGAGTAATTCCGTATCACTGTACCGATCTTGAATTAAGGGACAGTCAGCATTCATCCGGCAAAACTTCTGTTTCCAACCCTTTTAATTCATTTGCAGCATGAAAAGTCTTCTGTTCTTGTGCGTTTCTTTTTCTCTTACATCATGTATTCTTTCTGTCAGGCAAGTGTTCCTTTTCATATTAGCACATAGCAGAAGCTTGTAGTTAAACAGACATAAATGCATAAATAAATATATCTAAAAATGGCCAAACAAACACCAATTTTTTTATCCAGAAATTAAAGGTGGAGTCTACAAATCTGGAGAGCCCTGATCAGTCTAAACTTCATTTAGAAAACAAACATGTTAAAAGCTGTGTGCTTGTGTTGTTATGGACGGACCTGACAGAGCATGAATTCAGACTTTTTACATGCTGCATCAGATGAATTCAGCTGTCATGTGACTTTCTAGATATAGTGAATATTTATTGATTTTGACAGACCAATTATGAAACTGCCACTCAGCGGAGACCGATGAAGAGGTGAATGTTCACAGTTGACACAAGTGATCCCACAGTAAAACATGCGCCCTGTTCACGGGTAGCGTGACTCAGTCCTGTTTGTTTCTCATTTACAGAGCCAAGCGATATTTTTTTTAATTTCTTCATTAACATGCATATAAAACAAACAGCCGGTGGAACTTGAAGGCATATGTGACAAAATTTGACAAAAAATATATTGCATTAGAATCACAGACTGCACCTTTTAAGGTTAATAGATACATTTATTTTGAGTTTATTTCTTCCACATAATATTGATCACGAAATGAGAAGTTTTTACAGGTGCTTTATTTTTTTAATATGCCTGCAGTTTCTCTTGACTTCTTGTAGACATTGTAATTAAGACACAAACTCTTATTTCTTTTCTTTCTAGAAAAAAGCTGAAGAGGCCCATAAAATATTGGAAGGTCTTGGTCCTAAAGTTGAGCTGGTATGTGATTTGATTTCACTTTGGAATAATATTGTGTTCGTTCATTAGCTTAGTTTGGAAGCTAGTGATGTACTACTGCTAATCTAATAGCTGATAATTAATCCACTACCTGTTCCTGTTCTGCTTTTTCCTCTCTTAGCCCCTGTACAATCAGCCGTCTGACACAAAGGTGTACCATGACAACATCAAGACGTGAGTATCTGCTTTGGCTCCACGTAGTCTTTTCACGAACATCCTCAGGCCTCGCAAAGTGCAGAACATAAAAGCCGACGGGGCTCGCCTCACTAACAGGATAGGAACCATCTCAGCTGAGGAAAGTGTTAGAGGGAGTGCTGACCTCAGCAAGATAAACCCAGCTGATAATTCTGTCTAATCAGATAGCTGAGTCACCCGATTGAGTTGCCCTACTGACACCAAGGCGAGTGATTTGAGGAAGGAAGTGAAAGACCACACTCATGTGGTGTGTTTATAGTAGGTTTGTTTTTGGGGGTGGGAGGGCGGTTGAAGGCCAGGCCGTCTAGGATCAAACCGTTATCAGCGTGTACCATGAGAGCGTCGCATCTGGCCCAGTCTTTTATCAGAGACCACCCTGCAGACAATCTGCAATCCAGGGTACGGTCTCAGGGTCGGCTCTCTCGCCATTCTCTACCCACAGCCGCCATCATGTGTAAACAGAAGAGTTCCCAGTATTTTCTACCTGCCACAGTAAAAATAAACATGATGTTTTTCAAGCTTGATCCTAACTAAATTAACTACTTCTTCTACTTTGACTAAATCTCATCTGTGGATGAAAAATAGCCATCTTGTGCTTTTATATGTTATACAATGTTGTATGTTTTGTCATAAATACCACAGTACTTCAGCTTATGAACATTGTAATATTAAGTAATGTAAAGTTATTGAATAAGTGTTGTTCTCTTTTTAGAAACCAAGTCATGAGGAAGAAGCTGATTCTGTTTTTCAAGAGGAGGAACCACGCTCGTAAACAAAGGGTGAGTGTCCCCGCTGTTAGGAAAGCATGGTGGAAGTCCTAGGTATTCGTGTCATGTTAATGGTGCCCCACACATTCCCAGTCAGTGTAACGCTCATATCACATCTGGCTGTTTGCACTCAGAGTACCTTAGCTGACCAGGGCAAATGTTTATTAAAGCTTTTGATAGTTTATCCATCTTCTTCCTTTTTTTGTCATGTGTCTGTCTTTTGCATTTTTGCATGCTAAAAATGCAAAAGACAAACACTTACTCACTTACTCTTACTCACTCAGAGAGGAAAGAGTTATTATTATTATACATGAGCAATTTAACAGTATACCTTTGAATCTGAATCTTCTTGTCATCTTAAAACTCAGCTTAGAAAACAAAAGTCAATGTTGAGTAGTTGTTTGAATGTCCCGGTTGTTGGAGCAGGTTTTGGGGTCCGGTGCCTTGCTCAAGGGGACCTTGGCTCAGGAGGTGAACTGTCACCTCTCCATATAGACTGGTCCATGCTGGACTTCAACTCACGGACTGAGCTAATGCCTCTAGTTTTGAACCAAAGAACTTGCCAAATTAAAATCTTGATCCAGTGGTTAAAGTTGAGGAATCACCTAAATGATTCTAATGCATCCAGGAAGGAAACAAATGTCTGTCAAATTTCATTGTGGTCCCCTGAGATGTTTCTCTAAAAAAAATAAATAAATAAAAAAAATAAAAAACTGATGTCAACTTGTGCTAAAGGAAAGGTCAAGAAATCACTAAAGCTGCAGGGTCATTCTTTGAGGGCTATGAAGTCTTCAAACATTCATGGCAATCCATCCAATGGCTGCAGAGATATTTGAGTCTCAATCAAAGTGGTGGGCTGCTCAATGTATTTACAGTACAGGAAACGCCTTGGTTTCCCCTGTTTGTTGAAAAGTATTGTGGGCGCCAAGAAATGCTTTTATATGTGGTATAATAATAAACAATGTTGCATCAAAGAAGACATCTGAGAAATATGCTGGCCAAACATCTTTCTTTCTGTCTTTCTTATCAGTGATTAGTGATATTAAGTATTTCCGAATCGCCCGATGTTGAAACTCTTGGCTATTTTTTAAAATTTTTTTTATTTGCACTGCTACGGCTCAGTTAGTCCCACCTTTCTCTGGCTGTTCCCCGTCAGGGTCAGACAGACCTTTTGGACTTTGAACAATGGCAGAGTGCACATGGCCTCATGCCAAGAGGAAGGTGAATTGTTTGTCTGTCGCTGCAAAGAGTGGAAATGAGTCTGTATTGTCCACCCAATACAGGAGCCTTTCCATATCTTTACTTAGCACTTTAACTCTCTCACCTCTGGAAATTAGTTGGGTGTTTGCGGTACATGACAGTCAAGTCTTAGCAGTAAAACCAATGCTTTTTTTTTACTTCCTTGAACATCATAATTTACCAATCCAACTGTGAATAAATCAAAATAAATGCATATACAGGACATAAAACTAAATTGCAGTGAGCTTTTGTGAGCTATTTGCAAACAGACTTGTTGCATCAGAACAAGCTGTGCCAAGGTCAGGACACTGAACTAAGCAATGTGAAAGACAGACACAAACCCACAACAAACAGCCAGTTCCTGAACAGCATGTACTCTCTCAACTCGGCTCTCACTTCAAGTTTCTGCTGCCTGCCCGTCGTTGTGTTTACACTTGTTTATCATGTTCCCTTTCAAAGATAAACTGCAATGCTAGTTTCTCTGACGGTGTATTTAAAAGAATAAAATATGACCTGGCACGTTCATTTTCAACTTCAGTCCATAGAAGTTAGAACAAGATGGATGGTTTAATTTTTCATGACTGTTTTTCCATTATTTGCATCTACTTTACTTCCTCTGTTCAGTTAAGTAGCCATGAACTTCACCCTCCGTACCTCCAACATCACCTTTACTTTGTCAGGACACTGTGTTTTGAGAGAATTCGATCAAAATATCCTTTATTGCAAGTCACCTGTAGTGAGGCAACATTATAGCAACAGGAGATCTCAGATTTTATTCGGGAAAAATGTATTATATTAATAATCTAATATATCCCTTGTGGATGTTCTGGCCCATTGCATTGGCAGGAAGTTTTGGTTCTTACCGTAGTGATGGAGGCCAGCTCCTGATATAGTATTTTCCATGCTCCGTGCACAGGAACAGAAGATCTGCCAGCGCTATGACCAGCTAATGGAAGCGTGGGAGAAGAAGGTGGAGCGAATGGAGAACAACCCCAGGCGCAAAGCCAAGGAGAGCAGAACACGGGAGTATTATGAACGGCAATTCCCTGAGATCCGTAAGCAGAGAGAGCAGCAGGAGCGCTTTCAGAGGTAATATTCGTGACTGTGACGGGTCAGCACGGTGATGTCACACTATAGGTTTCACTGTGATTGGTTTGTAGTACAGTAGCGAACTCATTCGGTTAGCACCGGAAAGAGTGGGCTATGTTTTTATATAGGCTAAGGATGCAACTATTGATTATTTTCATTATTATTGAATCTGATTATTATTCTCTCAATTAATTTTTTGTTCGTCAATTTGTCTGTAAAATTGAGTAAAAATCTCAATTTCTGTAGCCCAGGTTTGTGTATTTAAATGTGTGATTTTATTGACAACCATTCCAGAAGGAAAAGATATAAATTTTATCTTACTGGACTAAGAGGAACAGCAAATATTCTTATTTTAGGTGTTGGAGCCAGTGATTTTGCTGCTTAAGATATCACTTAACTTTTTTTTTTTTTTTTAAAGTTGCTCATTAATTCTGATTGTCAGCTAATCCTTTAATTGTTGCTTACACATCCATGGCTGGTGGAAAGAGATTAGCTGTCATTCTATCTCTTGTTGTGTCTTGTCCCATTGCTGTTTCTGTTTAATATGATAACAGGGTATTTTTGCTGCGACGAGGTAGATCCTCTGATTGGACAAAATGAAAACCTGAATATAAACTGTTAAAACAGTGAAGGAAGTTTATGTGAGGTGATCAAAGATGGAGAGACAGGAGTGAAACCTTTTGATGCATCAGTGTTGACAGGAACTAAAGCCACACCCGACATTAAAACCGTCTCCTCCATTTTTAAGATGTCTGTTCAGCATCCACATCACATCAGCGGAGGACACTAGGTGGTGTATGGTGGCCTACTTTTAGCTGAGACACTGGCTGTCTGCGTGCCTCTGGGAAGGGTGGGAGACGGGGTCAGGGTCCAGCGTCTGGTTGTTCCTGGCGCTGACGCTTTGTGCTGTCATTGAATTCTGCGAATAAGAGTTTGCATGTTAGCACTGTTTATGCAGACTGCTAGACCGTGAAGGAGGAAGCGAGTAATAACTGGTCAGAGAGTCTTTTATTCATTAATAATGGGTACAATGATTCTGTTTGTTAGCGGAGCTTTGAAAGATCCAAGCGGTCTCCCGTTGCTCATTTTAACAATTTGACTCTGGTTTGGAAAGGAAACGACTGTGAACAAGGCATGAGAGTTCGGAAATGCTCTTTTCTCTGAGAAGAATGTGACATGACTGATATTGTCTTTGCACAGCATACAAGTTTAATGTGACATTTAAAATAGTCTTGTGGTCACAACACTATGTCCCGGTTTTCCGCAGGGTTGGACAAAGAGGCACGGGCCTTTCTGCAACAATTGCAAGAAGTGAACACGAGATTTCTGAAATCATAGATGGCCTTTCTGAGCAGGAGGTGGGTACTATGTGGGATGCTTTTTAAATATAGGGCCGTTTTACTATGAAACTACATATCTTGATGATAAAATTCCCCATAGAGATGTTATTCTGTGTTCTGTAGGACTTCACTTACCACTGTGCTACATAAATATAATCAGAAAAATAGTTTATTAACAAAAGGGAGGCTTTAACCGTGGATGGTTTCCTTGTCCATGTTCCACAGAACAACGAGAAACAGATGAGACAGCTGTCAGTCATCCCTCCCATGATGTACGACTCCGAGCAGAGGCGAGTGAAGTTCATCAACATGAACGGCCTAATGGATGACCCGATGAAGGTGTACAAAGCCCGGCAGTTCATGAATGTTTGGACCGAACACGAAAAGGAGATCTTTAAGGAGAAGTGAGTTGTTTTTATTTTCGCGTTGGCACAACGTGTCTCTGTGGCACAGATAATATTTATAGCCCTTAATGCCATCTTGGAACTGCACTGATTTATTTTTGGTGCTGGCACATGAATGATGACTGGTGTCTCTTTCCAGGTTTGTTCAACACCCCAAGAACTTTGGCCTGATTGCTTCCTATCTCGAGAGAAAGGTAAACTCTTTCCCATTTTTTGGAAAATATATATTGAAATTTCACATTACTGATATTGTTTGGGCAGCCAAACAAGACTATTAGGACTCAGTACCATAAAGCTCTATATGATTGATTGCATTTTCATAGTAAACATAAACTCAGTCTTGTAATTGAAATAGCTGAGGATGTAATGAATCAGTCAGTTGTGGTTATTTAAGCATTTATTTAAAAAAACAAAACAAAACACACTCTGGGCCAACCAAATCAATAAATAATATAAAATAAATGCTTGAATATATTGCCTTCAGTTTGTTGTTCAATATGTTTAATATAATTATGTCTTCTTTCAGTGTGTTGCTGATTGTGTCCTTTACTACTACTTGACCAAGAAGAACCACAATTACAAGACG